>CAJFCP010025826.1:28669-45734 GCA_904066005.1 Synergus itoensis | reverse complement strand
AACTGGTGTAGTAACGCGCCGGTTGTAAGTATCGGCTTAACCATGTAATTTCCACTTGGGATATACAAGAGTATAGGTCTCGAAAATTAAAAAATTTTTTAATTTTTTAAATACTTTGTACCTTGACTATCATTCTTATGTTATATATGCACACATTTTCACGGTTTTACACACATAAACCATATTTGTCCTTATTTTTATTAATTTTTATTTCTCTTATTTCTCTTTCAATATCTTGTCGATTTAAAGTAAACTTTACTCCTTTTTAGTGTCTACGCGAGTGTTTACTTTTTGTACTTGTACGAACTCGTAAAACTAGTTGTTGGGTGCTACACTCTTGAAAAGTAACTCGTTATCAGAGAAACGAAGGTACATTACTACTAAAATGTAAAAGCGAGATGCTCGAGACTTTAAAGCTATCAAAAGAACTACTGAATACGACAGTTGAAACTTGAATTTGCTATGTTCGCTATAAGCACAAAGTTTTAAAAGTGTTTTTTTAACTGAAATAGATATCTTCATATAGGTGAAACAACACTTGACACCTTGATCAATAGTTTACAACTCTAAACTGTAAAATTCTAAATATAGGTTAAACATTTTTACGTAAAATTAGAATGCTTAGAATAATTATAGAGTGCATCAATAATTCAATATTCTGCAAAAATTGAATGAAAAACATACATCCAGTATGTATTCAATTTTTAATCCACCATACTATATCGTATTGTTAAAAGAACACATCACTTTGTACTCGTGATGCATGTCGAGCGTTTCAAGTTTCAACACGATATGTACAGTTCTAGAATCAGATAAAACCAGTGCTCTCAGATCAAGCTAGAAATTTAACCCCTTCACTATTATTATTATTATTATTTTTTTTTTTTTCAAAAAGTAAAAATTGTGCTCTTAAAAATTCGTTGAAACAGAAATTACCCGTGATGTGGGTTAAGCTTTAGCCATAAATGCAGCAATTTCACGTTTCCTGTCTTGATTCAAATAATTTTTTGGCTCGTTCAGGTTAATTTTTATTGGAAATGTCATAAAAAGTTGTGATTCCGGAACCATGTAGACCAGTTTTGGATTTCATTAATTAACCAAGATGGCGACTTCCAGTGGTGTCAGAATTGCTTTTTAGGAAGTGGCATAAGATAAGTTTGGATCCTGTACTGTAATTACACTTACAACAATTTTTGCCCCTTGAAATAACTATTATAAATAAGAACGATGTTTTATTTATTATGAATGAATGAATACTATCGATTCTGTTTCAATTTTCTCAACATCGACTCATACTGCATTGTCAGAATTAAGGAGGTAGTACATTACGTCAATTTTTAACCAGCCCGGGTGAAATATTCGCCATTCTCTGAAAACGAATTTTCACATTTGTTTTCTCTGTATTGAAAAGAGGAACCGATGGATGATTTTTATGATTAATAGCTTTCACATTATTCCGTAGTTACATTCTACAGAAATTCAATTAAGAGATCGAAGACTCTTAGGTCAAAATGGTTTACTTACTATATACAGGGTGTCTAAAAAGTCCCGGGACGGTTGGATATTTCCTCAGGTAAAATATTCTTTAAAAAAGTGAAGGTCATTCTTGATGTAAATTTCAACGAGGAATTCAATGGTAACCTTCATTTTGACCTTGAAGTTGACCTTTATGGCTTTTTGAAGGTCAACTTTGTTTTTTTAAATGGAAACCCCCTTTTTTTACAACTGCAATCGATAGAGCGGAAAATTCTACGTTCAAGTATGTACCAAAGTCATAGGTCAATTGTAACGTTCAAGGTCAGTTAAAGGTTATTTGAAATTAACAAAGTTTTCAGAGAGGTCAGAGTCATTTCTAAAGTATATTTCAACGATAAATTCAATGGTGACCTCTGCATTTGATCTTGGTGATTACCTTCAAGGTTTTTTCAAGGTTAACTTGGTTTATTTTTAATTGGAACCCTGTTTTTTACCTCAGAAATTGATAGAGTGGGAAATTGTTCGCTCAAATATGTACCCAAGTCAAAGGTACATTGCAAATGTTGAGGGTCAATCACAAAGGTCATTTGAAATCTACGAGGGCGGTCCGATAAGTACTTAGCCTACAAAAGAAAAACGAAAATTTTGGTAATGTGGCGATCTATTTCTCAACATAGTCTCCTTTTAGCACGATACACTTGACCCAGCGATGCTCCAACTTCTTTAACCCGTCTGAAAAATACGTTTTCTGGAGGTCTGCAAAGTAGGCCTCCGTGGCGGCGATAACCTCCTCATTCGACTCAAATTTCTGCCCGGCGAGTGACTTTTTCAAGTTTGGAAACAAAAAGAAGTCGCACGGGGCCAAATCTGGAGAATACGGTGGATGGGGCAGCAGTTCGTAGCCTAATTCAACCAATTTGGCCGTGGCGACGGCGGAGGTGTGAGCCGGTGCGTTGTCATGGTGGAAGAGCACCTTTTTCTTCGCCAAATGGGGCCGTTTTTTCCGCAATTTGGCGTCGAATCGGCCCAATAATTCGGCATAGTAGAGTCCTGTGAGTAGTCAATGTAGATCACACCTTGCGAATCCCAAAAAACGGTGGCCATCACCTTTCCGGCCGATCGGACCGTCTTTGCCTTCTTCGGGGCAGGTTCGTCTGGAGAAATCCACTGTTTCGACTGCTGCTTGGTCTCTGGTATGTACCAGTGAATCCATGTTTCGTCGACAGTCACGAAACGACGCAGAAACTCCTTCGGATTAGGCTTAAACAGCGTCAAACACTGCTCTGAAATGGTCTCACGGTTGCGTTTGTTGTCCAAAGTCAGCAAACGCGGGTACATGCTTGAACGTAGAATTTTCCGCTCTATCGATTGCAGTTGTAAAAAAAGGGGGTTTCCATTTAAAAAAACAAAGTTGACCTTCAAAAAGCCATGAAGGTAAACTTGAAGGTCAAAATTAAGGTCACTATTGAATTCTCCGTTGAAATTTACTTCAGGAATTATACTGACCTCTTGGAAAACTTTGTTAATTTCAAATAACCTTTAAATGACCTTGAAAGTTACAATTGACCTATGACTTGTGTACATACTTGAATGTAGAATTTTCCGCTCTATCGATTGCAGATGTAAAAAAAGGGGGTTTTCATTTAAGAAAACAAAGTTGACCTTCAAAAAGCCATGAAGGTCAACTTCAAGGTCAAAATGAAGGTCACCATTGAATTCCTCGTTGAAATTTACATCAAGAATGACCTTCACTTTTTTAAAGAATATTTTACCTGAGGAAATATCCAACCGTCCCGGGACTTTTTAGACACCCTGTATATCTATTTATATATATTTACACGTGAAAGAAATTTAGTATCAATATTTGCTATTTCAATATTCATAATTGATATAGTCGATTACGATTTAGGAAAATCGTGTAAATATATAAATTATTGTTCGCATACTTACGAAACTTTAAAATTCTTGAGAACAAGAATTGGTATATTCAATAGCAAAGATTGATATTTTTGTATTATAAACACAGAATAATAAAAATCGATAATGATATTATCAAATAATATAACAGCATTTACAGAAATTACCAGCTTTAGTTACATATGTTAATACAATTAAATATTCTACAAATTAATATAGACGCTAACAAAAATTGTAAGCATCAGTTGAGGAAATTGTAATACACTATATTAAAAAATCCGAACAGCTCCGATAATCTCCCGAGGTCAGCCGAATTCGCCGAGCGTGGCGCTCACGATGTGAACATGTGAATCGGAGAACTTTGTGTTTGCTACTAAGCACCATACTGTTTCTCAGAAGTTCAAACATTTTCATCAATATTACTATTTAAGGAATTTTCAAACCACTTCTCTCAGCTTGATTTGCGTGCGATGCGTGTGTTAGATGTTTATGTGTTCGTAGGTATAACTATGTCTATAAGTTAATGTCTATAAGTCAAGTTATACCTCTATGAATGTATGTTCATAATGTGCGTATTTATGTGTTACAATTGTGCAGTGTGAGTTGACGAACATTCATGACGGGTTACGAACTTGTTTTGTCTCTTTTTGTATTTTCATCTGCAGTATCCTTTTCAAATGACTCATAATTTTTAATCATGTTTTCAATATAGTCTTTAGCAAATTTCAAAATCCTTTATATTACTTTATGATATAAATACCCGATTTCCCTAAAACTTATTATTCTGTTACTAAATTTCTTTCAGTGTGATATAAAGCTCTTAAATTCTTTTTGGCACTAAGCGAATTGTATGTATAATATAACGGATTACAATTTTGAAGTTTAGACATGAAACGAGTTCATAAGCTTGTTAAGACAAATTGCACGCGAGCATCAGAATCTCACCTTCTCATTCGTGTTCGAACAAGGGGAAAGATCATGAGTGTAAATTCTAAAATTTAAAAAGTCCACGTTGGACACAAACATGATACTCTTGTGGTTTTTTTGTTCTGGCATCATGCCATGTACCTTATACATGCTCGTCAACTTCCAAGATACGCCTTATTCTCGGTGTGTTGCTGTGCAGGGCACAATGTTCAATTGTGCAGTGTGTGCACCATCGCCGTAGAAAAGAAAGATTCCAGCACGCGAATACCTACTATAGAAAGATAGGAGCATGTAGTCATTCTCGAGCCAGAACTATTTCGAAACGGTTTTAGCTTTTATTACCTTGAGGGAAAAATATGAAGAATTTTCTCGTATACATGTGAACCATCCTGAAACGACTATAACGTACTTTAATGCAAATTTATAGTACTCGACCGGAGAACAAATTTAGCTTATTAGTATATACAATACACACAGAAATCTATTCTAAAAAACTCACGTTAATTTCGTGCGAAACTGACTTTCAGTCTTGAATATCAAATGATGAAACTCATGCTACGTAACGTCGAAACTTTTAGTGAAATAATTGATTAATCTTGCCTTTTACATAGAAACAAATACTGAAATCTTGATCAAGTTAATATAGCGAGTAGTCATGTGTGGCGTCATGAAGACTCGTTGCCTCGTGCGTAAAATTGTCGTACGTACATATGCTGCCAAGAAATGTTTCCTATTTGAAAATAAAAGTGAAATGAAATTACTGCTTGGCTTATACCACGTATCAGAGTCGACCATTTAGGAGATCAAGCAGGTCATAAGAGAAAAACGTTTTTCCTACTCGTGCAAAACAACCGAGTCACACAGATGGTACCATGTTAGGTGGTTTTGGATACCGCCAATAGGTTAGCAACAGCTGTTAGTGCGATCGTTCGAGAAGATGGGAAAGACGGGGGGAAGAAACAGCAGTTGCAGTGAAAAGCGTAAGAGGGTCGCTCCTCTGCTTCGATATGAAACCCGATAACCGTGATCTCTACTCGAGTAGTTCGCTCGTCAAGAAACGATCCTTTATAAAGAAAATTATAGAGTTTTTCTACAACCTACGTTTCACATTTCAACACTTGTTGCCACAAATCCGATTCATGATTATTGAATATGCCAGTGTTTGACACGTTACTGTCTGAAAGTAACGCGTTACCGTTACCGTTACTGAAAAAAAGTAACGCGTTACCTTTACGTTACTTTTTTTATTAAATTTTTAATACATTACTTGAATGCCCCAAAAGAATTTTAAGAATTTGATACATTTTATTCATAACTGAAAATTATATTTACAGTTAGGTAAAATAATTTTAAAACTACTGAATTTTTCTATAATTTTTCTGAATTTATATTTGATTTTTTTTTATATTTTTTGAGTATTTATATTACATATAAATATTTTAATTAGAAATATGATTAAAATTAATCATATTGTCACGTTCTGCGACGTAATATTAATTAATCTTTTTTTTTTTATATGTATTCTTTAAAAAAGACCAGCAATTGTAATCCACATATTTTAGCTGGCAACTAGCATTTAGATTATTAACCGTTTAATATCAACCAATATTGTATCTTTATTTAATATTAGCAAACAATATTGTATTTTTTTGCAAATGTAATCAAACAAGGACAAACCAAAGGCCACCCCCTTTAGAAAACTCTCGCTTCGGCGAGATCCGCATCCATTAAATCTCTTGACATATGTCGACCTCAATTTCTCACGAATATAAAACTTAATTCAATAAGAATCATTCTAGATTTTATGATTCCATCCTACGAATTTTGTAAGAAAACACATTTATAAATTTCAATACCTGCAGGTAGCAAACGACAATTTGTAAAGAAAACTCATGTATAGTCTTAAAACTAAAACTACGCATCCGAATCTTTTTCTTCTAAAGAAAACAATCATCCTTTCTAAATCAGGATTTTCACTAAATTGATGTATCTGGACCTGTCAATGTCCACCTATAAAATTTGCACGTGTGCCCTTCGACAATGCTTAGCGGCCATTTTGGAAACACAAGATTTATTATCAAACGCCCTATAAAATCAGAGGATTTGGGCCTAAGTCTTCAGTCTGCTTTGGAGTCCTCAACGAGTTACGTCGTCAACTAAAAACAATCATCAAGTATTAAACTCTGTTCGAAAAAGGTAAGGGAGACCAGGGCGAGATGAGCATATTTATAATTTTCAATGAAATATTTGCAATCTATGGTTGTTTTTTAAAACGTAAGGTGTGCTTTACATTATTTGAACCTTCATGTATCAATTTTAATGAATAACGAGGTGCTCCAAAAATAGTAATTGCCTTAACCCTTCGAGTACAACGTGGGGTGTACGGCCACCCCAACGGAACAAAAAACGCATATTCGCTGTGTACAGGTTGCAGAAAGGCTTCCCGGTTTGAGTACCTTCTCTTTCAGTATCACTTCAGCCCCTGCTGCAAAAAAAAAAACAAAAAATTTAAACAATTGCTAAGCTATTTGACAACTTTCCTACACTGATTCTAGGTATTTGGGATTGAATTCAAGTATTTTTCGTAACCCGGAAATGCGCCATTCAAAATTTAAACCCAAAAAACAGAGTGGGATGTACACACACCCCACGTTGTACTATACGTCACACGATTCCACGTTGTATTCGTAGGGTTAAAAATATGAAAATTATAAACAGTGCGCATTGACTTACTTCAACTATACGGCAGACATTTGAGTTTGAGTTGTTTTGAGAAAAACGCAATCAAACATTTTATTTGTATATGTATAATTTATCACGAAGATTAAATGCTGCTGTAAAATATGTTTTAAAAGGTTCTCCCATTATATCATAATGAAACTATAAAGCACTCCAATTGTTTATGTAATTTAAATAAGTTATTGAATTAACAATAAATAATAAATAATAATTAAGGGGTTTTTGCTGAAAATGAGTGTATTTGTAAGAAAAAAATAAAAGAAATGGTTTACATTCAATCTAATGATTGATTTAGCTTACTAATTTATTTAAATGAATAGAAATTTTCTGCTATAAATTGTTTTATGTGTGTCTTCGAAGACACGTAACCTTTTCCTTGAGCTTTTTTCTTTTTCTGTTTGTTTCTTTGCCAATTATTGGGTCTGAAACGTTTCTTTTTTCCATTGTATAAAGCACTGGATGCAGTACTCTCGGTTGTTGACTCGTTCATTGCGAAAATCAAAATATTTATACGAAAAGCACGAGGAGAAATATCTATCGGTAGCGCGAATAGTAAAGCAACAGTTAATTGTGATCAGCGCCACGCCGCGGCCGCCGCGGTCGGCCATGCGAGCGGCGAGTCCCTTTCGCGAGTCCCGCGTGAACGTATCTGACTTTAAATCACGAAATCGATAGTAAATATTGATCTTTTGTCCATAATTTTATACACGCAATAACAACTAAAGGTTAAGGATTGCGAATATGTAGGTTTCAGCAAAAACCCTTTAACTCGAGTTAAGTTGTTTTTGCACCCAACGCCTAGCTCATTTGATGTATCCTAAAGTCGATGACAGTCTCAAGGAAAGTTTCGATGACTAATTATTTCCGTGTGTATACGTAAGTATATGTATATTAACTCGACTTTCAGTTAATCATATTATTGAATGATTATTATGGAATGTGCATATAGATTTAAAACTATCAGAAACAAGCCCGAATGTATGAACTGTGTGTCGAATGCGGATCCTAGTGCAGTACGTGCAGAATCGAGAGAAGGGATGGATATAGAGAGATGAAGATAGAGTCGGAAAAAATGGATCACATAAAAGAAGGAAATGGCATGCATAATGTAGCTGGAGAGCTCGCAGCCCGTTATCCAATAATCTACCGTTTCCGCCTTTATTTCTCGAAAAGAATGAAAGTAGGCCCTGAGGAAAGGCTAAGTCATCGACATTTAACGATCTTGACATATTTTGTTGGTATCTAACCGATTACAGATACTTCTGCATGTAAAACTTAGGAAACGAATTTTAATTAATGCTTTATGTAATACGACCTGGTAACAGTTTTCTTCTGTGTAATGAGAATAATCAAAATTTTGGACAACAATCACCATTGAATACTAGTAAACTACTAGTGTATGTTCTCAATACGTGTGCTTTGATTTGATATTTTACGCACATTAATTTGAACAATAATTTTGAAACTTTAAATAATTTGACAAAGATCATTTTTGCTCTTATGTTAATTACCACATCCCCTTAATTCAGTAAATAATAATCAGTTCAATAAAGTAATTTCAGTGATTTTATCTATATATATAATGACTGATCATCGTAAATTTTAATTGTACGCACGTTGGATATGGCGTCAATACGATATCAACACTGTTATAAATTTTTGTCATAATTTTATGTAACATGTGTGGGAAGTTTTATGCAGTTACAAATTAATGAACTTTCCGATACCTCAATGGTAACTTTATTCAATGTAGTACGTAATGCGACCGATAGGGAGCGACCAATTTGGTGCGCTTCGTCTATCATCCTATCACGTCTGCTATTTATTTTTCTTCCATGGTAGAAATTTTAAATTTCCGTGGAAAATGATTATTTTCCGTCGAAACAATCATCAAAAAAACCGGATACTACATCGATTCAATTTGACACCAGGATTACGATAAACCCCGGATATTGGGTGAGTTTTTTTTTGTTCTCCTAAAAATCCTTCGAAAATTATATATGATGACAGTGCCGTACATAGGAGGGCTTTGAAAAGTGAAAAATTCTAAGTCCGATTTTCCAACACCCTTAACTCATATTCAACTGTTTATCAGAGATGGCGGATAGATGGTGCAGTCGTGAGGAGAACTCCACATCTGTAACTTTCCTGATGTGGAAATTTTGCACTAAAAGCGGAAAGAAAGTGATTTTTACGATTGCGTCAAAAGTAATAGTTCTTATCTTCAAAGTTGCATTATGTAAATTAGTAATAATAAAAAGAACTTAGGGAGGGAAATGCTTCCTTGCAAAAGTTTCGGATTAAAATTCACTTGAAACCAATCCGGACTTTCCTAATTATTCCGAAATCTGTTTTGGAAAGAGAGAGAATTCATCCGAGTCAATTCAAATAAATCCGAAATCAATCTGATCAACTTTTATCCTTTTTGGATTTCATCTCGGATTAAATTCTATTCAGTCGGATTGGCATCCTTGTTTAAAAATCGGATTAGATCGGATTCATTCAAATAGGAATTTTTGGTTCGACTTCGGATTAGATCAGATTAAAAATATTTAGTTCTAAAGCAGTAGATTCCGGAATAAAACAGATTTAATTAAACCAGATTTTTCTTGAGATTCTCATTAATTTTAGTTCACCCAATGAACATACTCTGTTGCCTTCATAAGTCTTTTTTTCTCTAAAACTTGAAATATTCAACTCATTGTTAGCTTTAGCAAAGTAACTGGTGCCCGGCTTTAAATAATTTAACTAATTTCATCAAACGTGTTGAGCTCCGGCAGTTCTGACCTAGGCCGTGCCAGATAGAACATTTTAATACAAAGTTCCAATTTTAAATTATTTCTAAAATAAAGTGTTCTATCTGAAAATAATTGCACGAGAGTCTTCGTATTGAAATTCTCTTACGGGCAGTCATAAAGTCATTACGTAATTCATAACTACGATATCCTTTTATGTATGTTATTAGAAATCGAAATGATAGAAAGGAGGGAATGAAGAATATTATATGTAATTTACGAATCATTTAGCTGGGATATCGCCAGAACAGGAAAAATATTGATTGATATATTCTGTAGCTGTTTCAGAGATCTGCCCTAAATTCCTTCATTCCTTTCCTTAGATGGAAATGTTTAGTTGTATAAAACATTTTTTTTCTGCGGTTGCTGCAGATCGTGCGTAGATTATTTTTTGAATAGAAGGGAGCGAGTTTGCAAACAAGCGCACGCTTGGTGTTTTATTTACGATTTCCGCGACATAAATCTAGTCTGCCATTGAATAAAAGTCGTATACTGCTATTTGGAACGATGTTTCGTGGAATAACCCCCCTGTAAATTCATAGGCTATGACGTAACACAATATAGCGATATTGAGTGCTAAACTCTACACCCTCTAAACCGACGACTGCAAATATATAACAGCTGCAGAGTATGCGAAACATTGGATTCAGGTTGTTACACATGGCAAATTAGTTACCGTTCACTAACCGGCCCGAATTACCAGCTCGTCAAATCCAACTTCTGCCTGTCAACGTTCCTGGCGAAAGTCTCATAGTTTCATTCCGATTTAATCCAAAGGAAGTTTTAAATCCGAATCAATCCGATGTCCATTAAAAATCAATCCGAACTTTCAATCCGAATGCATCCGGTCACTCCGAATTAATCAGAATTCATTCGAACTTTCAATTGTAACGATCTATTTTTCTCCTACTATTGGTTCCGCAAGCATTTCACCGTACCGTACCGTCAGCTTCCGGTAAATCGCAGGATACTCAAAATTCCGTTACGACCACTAGTTGTCAGGATTATTCAGTGCTGTCAACATCTATTTCTGGATTATTCAGTGCTGTGAGCCTTGAAGTGCTGTGAACATTTATTTATGGATTTTCAAGTGCTGTGAACATTTTCAAGTGCTTTGAACACTTATTTTCTGATTTTCAAGTGCCATGAGCATTAAAATCAAACAAACATTTGCGAACACTTTCAAATGCAGTGAAAATGATATCACATTTATAGAACTTTTTTTCTTACGAACACTTAAACTTTAAATTTTAAAAATGCCGGGTGTCGGGTGCCGGGTGCTTTTAAAATCTTTTGAAGTCAGAAAGCGTTCTTTACACTGAAAAAAATTTAATAACAGAATTCGTGAAAGTCGATATTAGAATTTAGTATAATTTTTTACGATTTAGGGAAATCGGTTATTTATATCAGAAATTAATATAAATGATCCTGAAATTTGCTAAAGTCTATATTAAAAATTGTGAGTCACTCGAAAAGAATAATATAGACGAAAACAGACGAAAATAAGAAAAGAAAAAGAATAAGTTCGTAACCCGTCGTGAATCTCCGTCAAATCACACTGCACAATTATAACACATAAATACACACATTATGAACATTGAACATAGATTCGCAGAGGTAACTATACTAACTCAACCTTAACTTATATACATATTACGCACACATAAACATAAAACGCACGCATCGTAAGTAAATCACGCTGAGAGAAGAGGTTTAAAGATTCTTTATGCGTAATTGGTGAAAATGTTTGCACTTGTGAGAAACGGCATGGTGCTTAGCAGGAAACACAAAGTTCTCAGTAACTCCGATTCTCATCGTGAGCGCTACAGTCGGCGAATTCGGCTGACCTCGGGAGATTATCGGAGCTATTCGGATTTTTTAATATGGTGACTTACAATTTCCTCAACTGAAGCTAACAATTTTTGTTAGCGTCTATATTAATTTGTAGAATATTTCTATTAACATATGTAACTCAAGCTGGTAATTTCTGTAAATGCTTTTATATTATTGGATAATATCATTATCAACTTTTATTATTCTGCGTTCATAATGTACATAAAATATCAATCTTTGCTATTGAATATACCAATTCTTGTTTTCAAGAATTTTAAAGTTTCGTAAGTATGCTAACAATAATTTGTATATTTATACAATTTCCCCAAATCATAATCGACTATATCAATTATGAATATTGAAATAGCAAGTATTGCTACTAAATTTCTTTCAGTGTATTGTAGTTGATTGTCATACGTAGAAGCAAGTGTACAAATCCATTTTGAAATAGCCTATACTTAGTCAATCGTGACTTAATAATAGACCAATACGTACATTTTACAATATCTGTATAAGAAACACTGTTCTTTCATTTATAATTGCTATTTAGACATAATAGGACGAAATGATGAATAGTGATGGCTATTAGACGAGTATGTGGATATCTAGAGGGAAGCATGTTGTTTGGCAAGATGTAGAGGGGCGGGTAGAGAAGGGGTATGAGGGGGGTGAGTAAATTCGCCAGAACCGGTGCTAGAATGGTAGGAAGCAATTAATAACTTGGTCGTAGCGTAGGCAGGTAGGCAGGCAAGCGAGCAGGCTGGCATGGTAGCTCGCTACGTTGCAATAATTACGACGTCACGCCTCCTGCCCAACCTAATTAACTAATGCTACGCTACTTCCACCCCCGTTGCTGTTGCCAGTGCTGGCCCTGCTGCTTTATTTCTGCTAATTCACGTCTTTCTTATGCGATTTGCAATTGCGGGATCTGACCATGTGATTTTCCATTTTACAAATTAAAATTGATAAATCAAGTAGAAACTGAATTTAATATTTTGAAAGAAAAATTTTTCTGATCTCATCTATATTTATTTGATGAAGAATCATTAGTTTTCAACCCAGAAGTTAAAGAAACCCTGTTCTCGCACAAGTTTTTTTTATTCAGTCTACATTCTAATTTGCGTCATCAAATTCCCCAAGTTCTTATCTATTGCGAGAAATTGAAAAAATTTACGAAATAAAAATCTTCAAGACGTATTTTAAAGTTTGAAAAAATTATCATGTGAACCTCTGCTGTTATGTCTAAAGACCATTATTTACTCGAGTCAATGAATCTATTTGCCCAGAAGGTTAAATGCCTTAGCTTCAAGACCACGACATGAAAATGGATCGACAAGGTCGTACATCTGTACTTGAAGTAAATCTTGATTAAAACCTTTACTCCACTGGAATTCTTTAGTCGACAGATTTAGCTCGACGTGAGATTACTAAATTCCGAAGCGACAACTTGTACTCAGACACTCGCTGCTGATGCTTTTCGAAAGTTCTCCACGTGCCCCAGTGAACAAGAAAAGAATGTAAAGAAAACGCTTTTAGTGGAACATTACGAACCAACTGTTTGAGTTCACAGACAATACAATAAGTCGTTGCAACTTAGTGCGATCGATACCTTAAATCTTTCTGATGTCTCAAAACAGCCCCCCCCCTCTCTCTCTCTCTCTTTCTCTCTCTCTTATACCTGAAGTATTTTAATTCACTACTCTGATACCCCAGATATCTGGGAGAATCCTCAAACTAGAGATTTTAAAGGAGAAAGTTATCAGGTCAACATTCTGAAGAACGAGTATATTCCCGAGAGCATAAAAATATTCTCAAGAATGCTCGAGAATTTTATAATAGAGGGGCTGAAAGTAAAATCGGATTAAAAAAATGATGAAAGCAAAAATGGATTAGGAAGACTACTACGAGGAAAAACGGATTAAAAAAACCAATACCTTTTCATTCGATGAAAATGTAAAAATGAATAAAAAAAAAACGAGCAGTATATCGTAGGTATATTTTAATATAACTGTTTGATAGAACGATATATTCGAATATAATACACTATTCTATCATAATATTCATAATGTTACATCTCGGAAGATATATCATATTCCTAATTTAAAGAGTTAGAGAGATTCCTCGTTTTAGGATTGAGAAAGGATTTCCTAATCACAGGGATGAGGATACCCAGCCAGATTATATATCAAATAAAAATATATTGTTTTGAAAATATAAAGATAAAATTTATTTATTATTGAAGAAAAGAGACAGTAAAAGGATCGTGGTTACAATAAAGAAAATTATGTATTAGCCTTTTGAAGTGAAGGTGTTTAAGATTTAAAAATTGTACCTGGTATTGTTCATGATGGTCTTCGCTGATAATTCAGAGTCTAAGTTCAAGTATAGCTTCTGGAGACCAATGATCAGTTTCAGAGACTAAGTCCGACATGAAATAATTAGTAGGGTAAGACTTTGAGACTGGGTTAGTATCGATTAAACACTTGGATATCCGGTGGTTGTAAAAAGATACTCGTTCCAGACCGGAGACTGACTCTTTGGGCCCATTTCCTGTTTTTATAGTTCAGAGGGCTCACCCCTCTGTCTTCTCATGCCGGAAGTATAAGGGTATTATGACGTAATCCGAAAGTTCTAGAACCTTCTAGAACCTTGTAGAACTTTCCAGTAACTTCCAGAATTTTCCAGAGTCCTTTCGGAGGTCAGTACAATGGTACCTGAGTTATGTCATCCGAGGTTTTCGGAAAAAGCGGAACGCAGGTGCACTCAAGGTGCACGTGTAGGGAATAACAGGCTATTAATCCAATTTTATGAGCAAATCCTTTTAGCAGAGTGCGTTCATTAGTAGAGAGAGATAGACATAGTTTGTTTGGCTTAGTTTTTAACCTTGGGCCGAAACCCATTTGGTCCTAAGACTTTCGTTAGTTACGGTTTTGGAAAGCGCGAGTACAATTTCTTCCTAAGGATAGCAATGCGAGGCACGCTAGAGTTATTCGATTGTTCTAACTCGCGGCTTTGGCCAGAACCTATTTGGCTAGAATGCGTTCGCTGGTTTACAGATTTTAGAAAGCGTCGATACAGAAAATATAATTTTCTTAAAAATACAGAATATAGAAATGTTCTTTCTGCGACATAGTTTTTAGAAGATGCGAATACAACATAACGAGGTTTTCAGGTACAAACGCAAAGATGAGGCTTACGACTTACATTCTATTTGAGTTTAAATCCAAGATCTTTTAAATGTTGTTTAAAGAGTAATAATTGTTGATCAATAAAATAAGGAGGTTTGAGACTTGCAGAATTGAGGGATTGCAACTTGCACACGAACATGTAAAGGGTTGATTCTGGGTTCGGGTTCTCCTGCGGGAAATACATGAACTGATAAGATGTTTGCACATATAAGAGATGAAGGTAATAGGTGTTCAATAGTAGCAAATGATAATTGAACTTACCGGTGCTAAAATAAATGAGGGGCCTTGGTTACTACTAAAGTGGACCAGATGTGTTAAAGAGTCAAGGTATAGGTTTCTGTTCCAAATTCTCTGGATTCTTTGAGTAGTAGGCGTGGTAGATCTCCGGTGACGTTTAGGCGACAAGTGGTTGCAATAAAATCGGTAATCGATAAGGGTTGGAGTTGTATGAGAGATACCGAATGCACTGGATGCCATATTAACCGTTCACAAATATTACGGACAATTCGCTCGACACCACTGACCAAGTATTTATGGATGATTTGTTGGATACTACACTGACGCTTTTGGTGATTTGCTTAGAGCTTTTATGCTGGTTTTTTTTCGCTTTTGTGACATTAAAATTTTATGACAAATATTACGGATGATTTCCGTAGATTTAAAGTGATTGAAAAATATTTCTAGGAATTTTCAAGATCTTATTAAAAATTTCAAAATATTTTAAGACATTGTGATGCGAAATGCAATTTCACGATGATGATAATGTATTCCTAAACCTCAAACCTGAAGGAGTTTTGAGAAAATTGTGTCTAATGCTTTCATTTTATTCTTAAATACACATGAATACAATTTCTGTCATTAAAAAAATAGGCCCGAGCATGAGGTGCAATTACCTCGGAACGCGCCCCGGTTTCATCTATTACATTCAATTTACTAACTTACTTATTTTTTATAGAGCAATGAAATTATAATCTTTATATTGACTCAGCTTCATAATTCCCCATCCTAGTTTCTTTCAATTTTTTTTTTTTTTTTTTTTTTTTAAGCGATAGCCACGGATGTATGTGGTGGTTTAAAACGACATTACGTCAACGGCAAACGTTATTTACTTTCAATTTAGTAGATTTCCGTGGACACCAGAATACAATCCGATTAGCCTCCACGGTTGCACAATATAAAGTCAGCTTAAGTTTGAACAGACAAGATCGATTTTTAAAATTCGTTCAAAAATTTCGGCATCTGTTGGTTTGCATTATAACGTGCTTAAAGTGTTGTTTACACTCTACTACAATCAAAATAAGTCGCCTGTTATTATTTCTCACATAGGAATATGTTGAAGGGGGAACAATAAAAATCCCTTTTACCTGCCATTGTACATAAGTTCCCACGCACTCTTTTCTCGATTATTGTGCGATTTTACGCAAAGTAACTTCTTGATACAAGAAAAATTATTTGTTGTTATAGCAAACTGAAAAATTCACAGAAAAAACTATGGTTAAATTTTGTTGCAGATAAAATTTTCCACGGTTAAAGTTTACACGCTATTTGGCGAAAGTTTATCCTACGATGGAATAAAAACCGTCGTCTGCTACGTGTCTTTAGCAGCAATGCAAAAAACGAAAAAATATGAGTAAATTCGAGCTACAAATTAGGATACCAGATTTAAAAAAAAACGTTGTACATATTTAATTATTATTTTTAAAATAATTAGACTTGCCGCGAACGAATGAAAACGTATTTTTCGTGACTGGATATCTCACAACTTCTGTACCATGTGATGGTTAAGATCAGTGAATATGGCGACTTTTCTACCGGTGTCAAGACTGTCAAGTGCTTTATTCTCAGTAAAGAAAAATATGTTTTCATTAGTCCGAGATAAATACAATTATTTTTTTTATGAAATTGAAGTAAGAACAAGTTTTTTAAAATCTGATGTCCTGATATTCAGACCCACTTTATCCATACTTTGTTGTTTTTCTCACTGCTGTGAACCACATAGCAGACGACACTTTTTCACTGAAAAATTATCCCGAGACAATTTAAAAACGCAAAATTATCTTCTTTTAGTGTAAAGTTTATTCTACAAGGTTAATTTTTGTTGCGGCGAATCTTTACCCTGAAATCGATGTAAACTTTATCCTTCGTTTTTTCCGTGTTCGAATATTGGCACCCAGTCACATGAAAATTTAC
>CAJFCP010025820.1:24128-44077 GCA_904066005.1 Synergus itoensis | reverse complement strand
GTGGTTTCACTTTTGGTTTTAGTTCATTGAAATATACAATCAAGTTACTTTCTTCTGAGACGGACAAAGCATTTTGATTCTTTTTACGCCAGTTATTGTATGTTTGGTAGACTAACAAGTAGCGATCTGCAGACTTTTTGGGAAGTGATTCTGACGCCACAATAATCTTTGCTTTCTCTTCAAAATTTCTCAATACTTCATCTTCGTCTACAGATCCTTCAGATGAGGAGCAACACTCCTATTGAATTCTTATTAAATAAATTGCACTAAGACTTGAATATTTGTCTATCACGTGCTAATGCAACGTTTATAGGTTACACATGACACAACAAAAACAAACGCGGCGCGAATTTAGCAGACCACGGAAATCGCTTGTCCCGGACCGAAAGCGAGCCAGGAACCACGTACTTTCGGGTAGGGGAGCAAGAAAATTTATTTTACAGGGTTCAGTCAGGTAAGTTTTTCACTTTCCAATTGTTAGTCATCACAGGTCGCCATTTATTCACCTTTTTTTTACCTACAATATTGAATAGAATTTGTTTAATTATTTCCCCTATTTTGTGAGTTTGTCACCTTTTTGTTACGAACGAGAGTTTTTATTTTCTTGAAAATAAATCTAAAAATAGTGAAAACCGATTCTAATTAAATCTTATCTGTTATCGCCAGGGTTCAATCACTAAGTTAAATTTTATTCTCGCTACCGGAGGTGCAAACTGACAATTTCAGGAAAAATTGGTTTTATTTTTATTGTGGGATTCGTTTATTTATCAACTCCCGGACTGGGAGCCCTTGACCATGTAGTCCTGAAATTTTGTAGGGTATTTAAATGATATCAGAATTCCCTTTTTCTCAATTTGTGTAAAATATAACATCTTCCTTCCTCCCAAGTTTTTGTCAAATATCCACATTTTGTGAACCCTGTACTCGAAAAACGTGTTTTTAAGAATGTGCCTCGTCTGTAGATTTTAGTTTACCAAAGTATACCTTCGGTATACTTTTTTAGTGTCCTAAAATGAAGGTCAAGTTCGCTAGCAAACACTTTGGACAAAAATTCAAAAAGCTAAACCATTTTAAAAATTCATCGTACTCATATACGCGAACAATTTTTCATTATGACTTTTTTCGATAACAAAAATTAACAACCCTATAAGATATCTGAAATTCAGAAAAACGATCGAAAATGACAATTTTTAAGAAAAGTCAAGTGAAGAAAAACGTTGCTTTTTGAATCGTACAATTTCTTGAATTTTCTTGAAAACTATAAAATTCAGAGTGTCTAGCGGTCCGGGAAACCTGGAGAAACCGGGAAAAACCCGGGAATTTTATTTGACCTGGAAAAAACCGGGAAAAACCCGGGAATTTCATTTAGGACTAGGAATTTTTTGTATTTCATTGAAAAATCGACTTTTTTCTACACTTTATCTTCTTTTTATTTTATTTCTACTTTATAAAATTTAAAAAAAAAATATTTTTTTTTCAAAAATAAAAAAAAGGCAACTATAAATTTTGTCGGAAGAAAAAAAATTTAACCGGGAAAAGATTGGAAAAGACCGGGAGAAAACCGGGAAAAACCCTGGAATTTCCAATTTTTTGTTCACTAGACAACCCTGAAATTCAAATTTTTAGCAAAATAATACGAGATACAGAGGAAGTCTATCCCCTCTCTACGCCCAGCGTTCACCGGTCAGCCATTGCAGGCTGATTTTTATAAATCCATCCACATGACATTCGATTGTCAGTTCAATCGGGCCTCGTGCCCGGTGAAGACTCATGCCTTCTCCCTATGCCTTCTCTCCTACCATAGAAAAAAGACCAGCTGGAATTGCAAGGCGTGGGCGCTTTCACACTTGCCATTCTCAACCGACTTCTCTCAGATGAGTGTTGTCTATGCTCAGGCGCTCCTATCATAGCCAACTCTAAACTGCAGAAATTACAATTTACAGATGCTACTGTAATTATAATTTTACGCATCTCTTTCGCAAATTCATTTATGGTTGTAAAAATTTAAAGTAAATCTTAACTATTAGAGGCACTTATATAGTTAACATTTACCACCTGAGAATAACATGACTGATCCGTTCTCTTCACCTTTTAACCGTTTCCGATTACCGTACCGCTAATCATTTCTGAACACCGTAAATTCCGCGTATCAAATATCAAGTACCGCAATACACTCACTCGTTACACGCGCACTAGTTTTTACCTTAGTTTTGTATGTTACGTTTGTTCCGCTGAGATAGTTAGTAAAGGGGTTAAAAACAGATCATCACAAAGTAGTTTTCGTTTTGATCCTGAAAAATATTATTAAAAAAAATTTTTTTAAATTCAATTTCCCATCCGAAAAACTTGAGATATGAGAAAATATTACAAAAGAATAGTCCTTTAAAAGTTCTTTTCACAGCACGTCTGCGGAAAGTTCGATTTTCCATGCCTCTGTAGACTCTGGAAAGTTGCCGATTTCTGAGCTTCTCACTTTACATCTCTAGAGTTTGTACTTTACACCTCTAGAAGTTGTAAAGTAGCCAAAGGAACAATGTAAGGCATATTTCGTTGGCAACCCTGCTCCTTCTCCAGCATTTTTTGATCAGTAACAGGTAGTACGACTGACCTGTCAAATATCGGAGCATATTCCAAAAATCGAACTTGCCTTAAACTCGCTGTGAAAAGTATTGTACTTGACATGTGAGAAACAGGCAATCCCCGATTCGTGTGATGACATCACTCGCGTTCGGCTCGTGACGCTAACTTCACACTCATCGGGAATTGCCTACTTTCCACACTTGTCAAGTAAATAGCTATTTTGCAACACATGCATGAAAATGGCCATATTCCGTGTCCATAAAGCGTACAGAAAATTCCAGATTCCTCTACTGTGAGAGTAGCGTGCGGGAATATTCCCGCAGTGAATCATTTACAAACGCTTGTCTTGAGTTAGTTCGGGAATTAATATTCACACGGCAAGTGGCGCTATCACGCGGCGTAGCCGGACAACTCAACTGACCACATTTGTTCTCATGATGCTCATAAAAATGTGTTAAATATCCGACCAGTCGATATGAATACTGAACTAGAAAAAAAGTTGCCGGGTACTCCGCCAAAAAACCGAGCTGTAGCTGAAGCAGCTGCCGGAAAACTATTACCTCCAAAATCATTGGAAAAATATAACTCCGTTTATAATATGTTTATAACCTGGTGCCAAACAAGTGAAATGACCTCTGTAACAGAAAACGTGCTCCTTGCATATTTGGACGAACTCTCGAAAACTCTAGCACCCTCAACACTGTGGGCACGTTACTCAATTTTGAAAAGCACATTGAATGTAAAGCAAAAAATCGATATTGAATCTTATCACCAACTAACTGCTCTTTTAAAAAGAGAATCTGATGGATATCAGAGTAAAAAGTCAAAAACTTTGACGAGCGAAGATGTGGAAAAATTTCTAAATGATGCTCCCGACCAGCAATATCTTGCAACAAAAGTAAGTGTTACAAAATATCAATAAATTATATTAAGTATGCTGAGCAAGATCTTTATCCTCAAAATTCAAATTTCAGTTTTCTCTAGAAAAATTAAATTTAGATTTTTTCTTTGACACAGCAGTATTCCGTTTTTTTATTCGAAGTGCTAATTACAGTGGTTAGAACTTGAACTTTTCCTCTTACACAAAAAGTATTAAATTTTAGACATTTGGAGGTTAAAATTCTTGCTTAACGTCTTTAATTTGACACACACACACACACACACACACACACACACATGGTTATAAATACATGAGAAAAATTCTACAAATTATATAAAAATGAAATCTTATTTACAGGTTGCTTTGATTTTCGGTGTCTTTGGGGCCTGCAGGCGCGAGGAACTGACAAATACAACCGTAAACGACGTGACAGCCCATGGATCAATGCTGCTCGTAAAAATTCCAAATACGAAGACGAAAATTCCAAGATCGTTTACTATGGATGGAAAATTTTATGATATTGTACAATATCATAAAATATTCTTTACAATTGTAAAGAAATATCAAGCCCTTCGACCAAAAGATGCAACGAGCCACCGTTTCTTCTTAAATTACGCACGGTGGATGGAAGGTAACATCAGTTGCTGAGGGTTACATCGAAAACTCCGTTAATAACAAAAGGAAAATATCACATATGATAACTGAATCTATTAACCTAAACGCATCAACGTCGAACGATAATTCTGATTTAAACAACATACCACTAAAGCAATCTAAAGTCGAAAAAACACAAAACATTGAAGTTGTTGACAACGAAAACACAAAAATTTTCCATTTAACGAACTGTAATGTTACTATCAACTAACTGTAATATTATTAAAATATTAAACCAATGTTACTTATTAAACGCAACTGAATAACAACAATCTAATTTTTATTTTGGTTTTTTTTTTTTTTAGTTTAATGTAATAATATTGTGACTCAGTATTTAGTTTTTTTTTCAGTCGGGGGGCTTCGTCTCCCGAATGTCCCAGCGAGGGCTTCGCTCCCTGCACCCCCACCAGGGCTGCGCCCTAGACCCCTCTCCCCCCGCGCCACCGACTTCGATATCGTATTTTTAATTGCATTTTCATGCACTTTTTGCAAAAAATATCGTGTAACATGTGCTGAAGACATTCCACTCGTATGAAGCTTGTAACACTCGACTACAAGCTGCACGCACTCGCCTTCGGTTCGTGCGTTCGCCTCCGTCTCGTGTTACAAACTTCACACTCGTGGAATGTTCAACATCCCGCACTTGTAACATAATGTACTATTTTTTTAGTAACGGTAACGGTAACGGGTTATTTTTTTTTTAAGTAACGGTAACGGTAACGCGTTACTTTCAGACAGTAACGTGTCAAACACTGCCTCTTACTACCTGGTTTTTTAGGGGGAGGAACCAAACTTCCATTATTTCTCAAAGACGAGATATCTCAATTTGAAAAATCGTTTGTGCCTAAAGGGTATGCTCTATGTTCCGGTTATAAAAAATTTTTTCGAAGTCATCACGGCCAAACGCAATGATATATCGCTTTGAAACTTTGAAATATAGAAAAGTAGACACTAAATTGTGTTCTAACATTTATTTTGAGTAGTAAGTTTGAAAAAAAAAATTAAAAATTATCGACAAAATTTTTTTTCAAAATTATTACTCAAAATAAATGTTATATCACAATTTAGTGTCTTCTTTCCTATATTTCATAGTTCCAAAGCCATATATCATTGCGTTTGGTCGTGGTGACTTAGAAAAAATTTTTCATAACCAGAGCATAGAACATGCCCTTAAAAGACCCATAGTGTAAACGGAGGGTTAATACATATATTTTTCTTACTACCTCGGTCTAAAGTACGTTGTTTCGGCACCAATAATATGGCAGAAATAATAGCGGGAGTAAAAACCTCAAATGTCAAAATTTGTTTACAAATAGTTAATGCTAATGTTCAGAAAGCGTGTTAGAGTGAATGAGATAACTGCTTAGCCCGGCTCGATGCGCAACTTCACAGCGAGGATCATCCGCTCTCTGCTAATGTTTATTAATGGCAATTAGTGGATATGATTTAGAAAGCAATATTAGTGACTGAAGTTTTTTTTATAAGGGTTATCTTTTATAAGGGTGTATCTAAACCTTTATTTATAGATGTATTTGATGCCTGCCCCCCGACCAGCAGCACTCGCTCCGCTCATGCCGCAAATGTCGGGGCAGGCATCAATATATTCCAATGCACACATGCAATTTTTTTGGTACTTTCGACCAGGTAGCAAGAAAAATAGTATACACTACATGGGCAGAAATTTGAGAGCCCTGAACTGCGCGCCATTATACCCTCGGCTTCACCTCGGGCATCATGGCGCGCAGTGCAGGAATCTCAACTTTCTGCCCTTGTAGTGTAATATACTATTATATTTTAGATATAACTTTCATATTTTATCATATTTATATAATAATAAGCAATAATTACTTCATAATATATTATAATCAATAATGAATATAATTATATCTTTTATTATTATTATTATTATTATAATTTTATTAATTAATAATTAATTCTTGTTTCTAATTTTTTAGTTAAAGCGTATTCGACTTTTTTTTTTGTATTTTAACGTTTTATATCAATGAAATGAATTAATCATATAGATTAAGGGGTTACGTTTACTTAGAAATTTCCAAAAATCGATTTTTTTATTGTATTTTCTGAAAATATAACATCTCAAAAATGTTGTGTTAAAATTTTATTGTAATCGGATCATAACTTACGGAGATACAGCGCTTTAAGCGAAGGACCCTCGAGCGCGCTCGAACGGTCTCATGCAGCTGCGTAACAAGTGCTCAAAACTTTAAACGCGTTTTTGTCGAAACCACGTTTTCAAGTACGGTGAACCATATAGAGAAAAAACTACTAATCCGATCGTCACCAAATTTTTATCAGTTATTTATAATATAAATGTGAAGTACTTGACGGAGAGATATTTTAATTTAATGCATTATTTTTTTCTTAAATCGTAAAATGAATCGTTTTTTCATGAAAAAAAAAAATTATTTTCATCCGCCATTTTGAACAAAATTTTGATTTTGAAAAAATTCGCTCGTCAAGTACTTAAGAATATTGTTTCATAACCGAAATATAAACGATTTTTGTTTCAAATAAGCCGTTCAAGCTGCAGATGATTCACCGCAAGGGCACCATTTTTTTTGGATCTTCATAAAATTGACCATAAGTCACTTAATTTTCACTTTTTTTGTATGAAAATTTTTTTGTAATTACTTGATATATAACTGATTGGAACTAAGTAATAAAGATTTGTTGTGAATAAATTCCGTCGTCGTAAAAAAATCACAAAAAAATCGATTCTTTGACATTTCTAAGTAGACGTAACCCCTTAATCGATTAGACTCGACACAAGGAATCTTCATTTTCCTTACATCAGGAAGCATTAAGTATTTAACCCTTAAGTGGTAACGTCATTTTCGGCACCTTTAAATGGTATCGTCGGGTCACTCGTGTCTGGCGCTTTGAAAAGTTTTGTAAAGTACTCTAAAAAATTCCGAAAAATTCATGAAATCTCTTCAACTATCCTAGTATAAGGATCAATCACTATATTGTTGATTTGATCATTTGTTTAAACAATATAATCAAATAAACAAATATAAACGTGAAAAATGCAGCATTTTGTTTAAAAAATTATAACTTTGGACGTAATATATATATTTTTTTTAATCAAACGAGAAATTAAAGCTTAAGAATGGTACTTAAAGAAAAAAAATATTGAGATTCTGTATAATTAAAAGGAATGTTTGTTCTGAAAGTATGAAAATCAAGTTTTTTCAAAGTACAGAAAGAGGTATAATTTCCAATAAAATAGACATTATTTTATTTTTTATCAATTTCATATATCAGAATCACATCAATTTTCAAAGTTCACTCAAAAATGAAAAGAATATAAAAATAAAAAATGATGGCAATGCTGAGGCCAGATTATAATGCGCAATCACCGCATAAATCATATCTGTATTCTTCGCACACAGGCCTGCGATGCGACACTTGAAAAAAAAAAATCAGAAATTCGAATTTCCATTAAAATTTATCTTTAAAAAATATCAGGTAAATTTAACCAAACAATTCATAATGAAAAAAAAATCAAAATTTGGAAAAAATAGTATATTACTTACCTTACAGTCTTACACTTTTCGCCACCGTT
Source organism: Synergus itoensis (assembly GCA_904066005.1). Lineage (NCBI taxonomy): Eukaryota > Metazoa > Arthropoda > Insecta > Hymenoptera > Cynipidae > Synergus > Synergus itoensis. The sequence goes on along the minus strand of CAJFCP010025820.1, from coordinate 36,377 downwards.
AATGGTATCGTCGGGTCACTCGTGCCTTTTCGGAATTTCGATAGGCTCCTATGAATGCTGCTTACCGATTACAGTGACGTCACTTAGGGAGCTTATAGCCTACTAGTATACAATTTTTTAGAGTATAGTCTGTGCCTGCCCCCACCCTTCTCTCTAAGCTAGTAAGTGGAGAAGGTTTGGGCAAGGCATGAGTGACCCGACGTTACCACTTAAGGGTTAATACATATATTTTTTTTCAAACAACTTCTTTATTCCATATAGTAATTTTTAATTTTATAAACATAATGTATAATCCCTCCCAACATCTCTTTTAAACCCTCCTCTCCCTCTTGCTAAACGCTCAACTCTTCTATAAGCCTACCCTCTAGTTCTCCACTTCCACCCTTTTCCAGCCGTCCGCACTCTCCAAACCGTTCCTTGACCTTCTCTTCCTTTTTCCCTACTGTTTTCTTCTTTCTTTTCTTCTTCCTCTTTTCTTTCTTCTGTTATATTAAGATTTTAATTTGATTTTATATTAGAATTCACCCTTTAGCTTTATCCCCTACGTTCCTCGTTTTACTCGAAAATCTTGAGAGTCTAGCACAGTCTCTTAAGAAATTCGATGCGGGATGAGGATGCCAATGAGATTAGCTGATAAGTTTATAATTAATTTATTGAGAATCTACAAAGCAAGGAGTTTAAACATTCAAAGATGGTAGAGGCAGCTCTCTCAGTTTACTCGGGTTCACCAGATATGAATGAGATGAGAAAAGGAAAATGAACCAAAGAAATAAACAAAAGAATTTCAGTTAAATCGGTTTTGAACAATGCTAATCACTATGCGTGATAACCGATAAATTTATATATAAGGAACTCCGTTCCTTCGTATTATATTTACGTGGCCCTGTAAAGGGCCGGTTGGTATCTGGCTCTAAAAAGAGCCAATTGATTTTGGTTCGGGAAGTTCTAAAAAGAACTGTTTATTTGCATCTGAGGTATCCCTGCTGTACGCCTTCAAAATAGTTGCTTGCGTGGTCGGGGTGTTGGGACGGTCACCACCGACTTCATGTGTCGCTCCTCTGGTGGTGAGTCCTTCAAACATCCTGGCACGGGCTGAAAGCACTCTGCCGATAACTGTGAGCGGGCGCAATCCAGCCTCGTGAGCCGTGATTTGGAAAGCGCGTACTTGCGGGGGGTGGAGAGGATCAAATATCGTGACTGGACCGTACACGAATCTTGTACCCGGAGCTTCTTTTCCCCGGAAGGGGAGCTTGAGTAGCGAGGTTCGTATTTCTAATACGTCATCGCTGTTACTATCCTTCACCACTATCGTCGGCTCGGGTGCGATGCTCCTAACGTCCACGATTCTTGACCGAAATTCCAAGCTCTTTCCTAGTATCACTGGTAGGTCGTTTTGCAGCTGGAAACAGTTTGGCCCGAACACGTCGTCCAGGGGGAGACGTGGAGGCGTTGACGAACGGCTTCGTCGTGGGACAGGTTGCGCTTTTTTTTTTTGGGGCGTTGCGCGGCACGGTTGCTTTTTTTGCGAAATCCCGACGGTACGGTTCGGGTACCACGACCAGGACGCCTGGTGGAGCGAGTTTTTGAGCTTCCTTGACGCGCCTTGACGTCGCTTCAAGGAGCGACGTCTTTTGACCGTGAGACGTTTTTTAAGGTTAGGGCGCGACTGAACCTTAGGTACTTCCTGAACGGGTGGCATCGACTGTTCAAAACTGTACCCTCGTAGCACTGAGTTTTTTCCAGGAATAGGGGGCCGCGTGCACTGGAAACACTGGGGGTCGTTCATGTCACAAAATAGAGTTCGGGAGGTACACAGGGTTTACCACAAATGTTTGCAAGTGGCACGTGTCCAGTGTTGGCTAAGTTACTTTTTTTTGAGTGGCTAGTTAATGTTACGTTACTTAACGAAAAAATGTAACTAGTTACAGTTACTAGATAAAGTAACTTCAAGTTACCTAAAAAGTTACTTGTTTCTCTTCAAGGTCAACTTTGTTTTTTAAGTAGGAACCCCTACTTTTGACTCTGGATTCAGAGAGAGCGGGAAATTCTACGTTCAGATGAGGCATCATTTGTGGGGTCCGTTTGTGTTTGTTACGGCAAGATCGTGTAGAGATCCAGCCATTCAAGGCAAGATCGTATAAAGATCCAGGCAGTCAAGGCAACATCGTGTAGGGATCCAGCCAGTCAAGACAACATCGTGTAGGGATCCAACTTGTCAAGGCAAGATCATGTAGAGATTCAGCTAGTCAAGGCAACATCTTGTAGGGATACAGCCTGTCAAGGCAAGATCGTATAGAGATCCAGCCAGTCAAGGCAACATCGGGTAGAGATTCAGCCAGTCAAGGCAACATCTTGTAGGGATACAGCCAGTCAAGGCAAGATCGTATACTAGGAATGCATCCATTCAAGACGTGAACGTAATAAGGATTGTTTCCTTTAGGGTGGTGGATTACAGTGAGTCCCCTTGCCTTTCACTATTCGGGGTGCTGGATTAAAGTGCGTCCCCTCGCCTCTCACTATTCTTAATATTATTAATTTTCGTAACTTCAAAGCAAATGTTCGAAGTTCCCTCCATTTGCTTGAAGGCATAAAATGAAACTTCTCTGGAAATGACGGATGTGAGGTCGGGTGAACAAGCAGGCCAGTTAACCGGACCTCCTCGTCCAATCCATCTACCATTATAATGTTCATCCAAAAAAGCCTATACGATTCAAGCGAAATGTGGTGCACCATCTTGCTGGAGCCACATTCTTCGTCGCGTTTCTATATCAACATCTTCCACCAATTCAGTCAGCTGATTTCTTAGTAACTGTAAATAGGTATTCCTATTAACGTTTTCCTCAAAAAAGTAAGGACCTATCAAATAACACAGGTAAACGACCAAAAAACTGCCTCCAGTTTTGCAACTGATTCCTATAGATTCTGGGGCGCTGAATCCAGGCCAAATAGCCAAAATGTTCCATCACGTCACGTTTTCTTGCAAAATTTGATTTTTTACCCATATAAGGCATTTTCAGATAATTTCTTTTTGCCGACTGCAGTTTATTTTCTTGGCCCAAAATAGAGGTTGTAATGGTTAACTAACTAGAAACACTCCCTCATGATATTTTATATTTTGTATTCATTTTATGCATATAACAGGACAGGGGGGGAGGCTAAATCCAGTACTTGCGCTAGCGCATGTAGCAAAAAATCTGTACGTGATGGAGCAAACTGGTTACTATATTTGGATTCAGCGCACCAAAAAACGTAAAAATCAGTCAAAACATTTAAGGCAGTTTAAAAAAAATATTTTTTCGTGTATCTGTGTAACCGTTGACGATTCCACACCATACCATAAAGCTCCAACGCCTTTGATGATTTTCAGTTCTGTGCCAATGAGGATTCTCATCCGACCAATAATGGCAATTATGCCTATTGAGTTGTCCGTCACGTTGAAACTTAGCCTCGTCAGAAAAAAGGACAAAGTTAAAAAAATCTGGATCATTTCCTATCATCTGCAAAGCCCATTGGCAAAACATAATTCGCTATTGAAAATGATCAACTTGTAACTCTTGAACCAAAGTAATATGATAAGCATGATATCTATGGGCTCTAAGAATTCTCAAAAAAGTTCTTCTTGGTATACCAATTTCTCTTTCAACTCGGCGACTGCTGATGTGAGGATCAAGATGAATGATTGCAAGAACAGTAACAACACGTGCATCATTTTCGACGTATTCGTGGTGCCTGCGTTGGCGAACCATATGTCCATCACGACCTCTTTAAGTTAAGCGACTTATTGTCAAATGATCTGGGTGTCATCTATCAGGAAAGCGTTCAGCTTACAGTCTTGCTGCAGCACGATAATTATTATGACTTTCCCCTAAAACCATTATCATATCCAAAATCTCATGGGGATGATAGTCAGCCATGTTTGAGGTGTTGGTCACTTTTACAAAATTTAGATGATAAAATGTCAATCCAAATCTTCAAGACTTATGAGAAGAAACTAATGAGATGAGATGAGATGAGAATGTCTTCGATCGAACTCTTACTACACACGTATGTATGTAGAAACCTTACTGTCTTACTACAAATCGAAATCTTACTAAATTAAAAAAAAAGAGAAGAATTTAAGATTTCTTGGATTGTATTTTGTAACTATTAAAAATTAAATTGATGTAAGAATTAAACGAAATATTTATTGTCTTTTTTAGCAATAGTATACATACTATCAAAAAATCAAATATTTAATTCAAGTTTTGAATAAATTATTTTTATAGTTTCATATTTTGGAAAATCATAAAAAGTAAATTAATAATACAGTTTTAGTAAATTTTATTTTTTCTCTTTAAACATGTCTTTAAGATTTTGATTATTATTTACTATTCTAAATTTTGTAAGGGTGACGAATCAAATTAAAACAGTAAATTAATAATACAATTTCAGTAATTTTTCAAAATTTCTCTTCTCATCAGTCTTGAAGATTTTGATTGACATTTTATCATCTAAATTTTGTAAAAGTGACTAACACCTCAAACATGGCTGACTATCATCCTCATGAGATTTTGGATATGATAATGGTTTTAGGGAAAAGTCATAATAATTATTGTGCTGCAGCAAGGTTGTACGCTGAACGCTTTCCTGATAGACGACACCCAGATCATTTGACAATAAGTCGCTTAACTTAAAGAGGTCGTGATGGACATATGGTTCGCCAACGCAGGCACCACGAATACGTCGAAAATGATGCACGTGTTGTTACTGTTCTTGCAATCATTCATCTTGATCCTCACATCAGCAGTCGCCGAGTTGAAACAGAAATTGATATACCAAGAAGAACTTTTTTGAGAATTCTTAGAGCCCATAGATATGATGCTTATCATATTACTTTGATTCAAGAGTTACAAGTTGATCATTTTCAACAGCGAATTATGTTTTGCCAATGATCTTTGCAGATGATAGGAAATGATCCAGATATTTTTAACTTTGTCCTTTTTTCTGACGAGGCTAAGTTTCAAAGTGACGGAAAACTCAATAGGCATAATTGACGTTATTGGTCGGATGAGAATCCTCATTGGCACAGAACTGTAAATCATCAAAGGCGTTGGAGCCTTATGGTATGGTGTGGAATCGTCAACGGTTATTTGATCGGTCCTTACTTTTTTGAGGAAAACGTTAATAGGCATACCTATTTACAGTTACAAAGAGAACAGCTGACTGAATTGGTGGAAGATGTTGATTTAGAAACGCGACGAAGAATGTGACTCCAGCAAGTTGGTGCACCACCACATTTCGCTCAAATCGTATAGGCCTCATCTGAACGTAGAATTTACCGCTCTTTCTGAATCCAGAGTCAAAAGTAGGGATTCCTACTTAAAAAAAAAACAAATTTGACCTTAAAATGACCTTGAAAATCAAGTTCAAAGTCAAATTGAGGGTCACTATTGAATTCCTCGTTGAAATTTACTTCAGGAGTGACCTTGACCTCCCGGAAAACTGTTGATTTCAAATGACCTTTAATTGACTTCAAGGTTAAAATTTACCGATGATTTGGATACATACTTGAACGTAGAATTTCCCGCTCTTTCTGAATCCGGGGTCAAAAAAAGGTGTTTCCATTTAAAAAAATCACTTTGACCTTGAAATAACCTTGAAAATGGATTTCAAGATCAAGGGCGTTGGTACCATTGAGTGAGCCCCTCTGTCTTCTTCAACTTTTGTCTAAACCATTTCTCTCTATCCTGCTTAGGTTCCTAGAAATTTAGATGGAGCGATTAAAATGACCCACCCTGTGTGTGTATATATATATACACCCACGACAACTTTTCTGACATTTGGGGGGGTTGAACCCCCAACCCCCCCATAACTACGCGCCTGAAAACTACAAATATTAGAGCAAAAAATAAGTCAAAATCTCCCATAACAAAATGTTATAAAATGCGTTGTTTTCAAATTACAGATCAACAAAGTTGTCCAATCAAAAGTACAATACTAGTTCAAATTCTCGAACGCCATTTTAGGAAGAATGAAATTTCTGTTACTTGGGATTTCGGTCAGATGGGGATTATGACAGATAGTGTTTTGGTAAAATGAATTTTAGGTTAGGTGCTCATTCGGAAAAATAAAAATTATGCTAAATAGTAATTTGGTGTTATAAAAATTATGACAAATAGCAGTTCGGGAAAATGAAAATTATGTCGAATGTTTATTCGGAAAAATAAAAATTAGGACAAATGATTATTCGGAAAAATAAAAATTATGCTAAATAATAATTCGGTATTATAAAAATTATCTCAAATTATAATTCGATAAAATAAAAAATATGTCAAACGATAATTCGGAAATATAAAAATTATAGCAAATTGCTATTCGATCAACTGATTTTTGGTAAAATAAATTTTAGGGAAAATAGAATTTGGGGCATATTCATGCGCCCCGTATGTAATGAGTAGGTACACTACTGCTCGTTACAAAGTAACTTTTATTCGGATTGTAACAATATGTGGAAGTCTAAAGATCACATTTGTATTTATCATTGAGTATTAAATACCTGAAATTTCGATCCAAAGTCCCAATATTTTGTAGTCTTAGTTTTTGTTCTAATATTTGTGATTTCATTTTAATAAGACAAGTAATTTACCCAAATATTTATTTATTTTCTAGAACCGGGACATGCATCAGTCAAAGTTTCGCCGGAAAAGTCTCCTCCTGAATTACCAGTACATCAAAAATTCAATCGTGATATAGTATTAAAGGATATAGTTGATTCAGAAAGGGCTAATGTTGCTGAGCTTCAAGGTTTAGTGACAAACTTTTTACAGCCTCTTGAAACATCAAATATGTAAGTCAATTAATTTTAAACACTACTTTTTTTTCAATTTATTCTTTGGAGAAAAAATACTCGATATAATTAAGCTTTCATTATATACCTAATAATTAGATTATTATGATATCCTTTTAGATTACAGAAAGAAGAATATAAACTTTTAATCGGAAACATACATGAAGTACTGGAGACCCATCAACGTCTTCTTTCAAATTTAGATAGTGCTTTATTACAAGGTGCAGACGCTAGAGTTGGAAATTTATTTCTAACGATAGCACCTCGTTTGAAATCGAAACATTCTACTTATTGCAATTCACATCCACAAGCTGTTTGCATATTGGATCGTTATAGGTTATTATTTATTACTTTTTATTAATAATTACACAGCCACACAAAAAAAAAAAGGTCAAGAACTTTTTCGGAGACCATTGTATTCCTATGTATTTTGAGGCGCTGAATTCGAATTTGAGAGACAAAATGTCATCAAATTATGTAATTTATATTGAAGGCATTTTTTAGGAATTTCAAAGGATTTAAAAGAATTCTAAAGAATTTAAGGATTTTGAAAAGATTTCATAGTATATCAAAGATGTAGACATGCTAAAAAATTTCAAGAGATTTTAAATGATTTTAAGGAATTTAAAGTTACTTCAAAAAAATTTCAAACGGTTTTAAAAGTATATAAAAAAATTTTAAAGCTTTTTAAGAGCTTTCAAAAATGTTAATATATCTCAAAGGATTTCACGAGATTTTTTTAGCGATTTTAAAGAATTTAAGAGGTTAGAATCAGTCGCAAGGACAAAAAAACTACTTTTTTAAGAATTTTTTTTGAATACAGGTTTTATTACTTATTGACAAATGTTCTACAGTTCGAATAATACACATTTCAAGAAGTTACAGTAATTTTTTAAGATGAAAATATTGATAAACAAGCAACTTATAGTTAATCTGCCAGAGGTCCCAAAAAAGGTGTTTTGCGGTGCGCATGATATCTCCAGAACGACTCAACCGATCATTATCAAGTTTTAATCAGTTATTTTTAATGTAATTTCGAAGTATTTGAACGATAGATATTTTAATGTTACGAACCAATACAAAAATTCTATTTAAAAAACAAGTCCTGGTAGAAGTTTATAAAGAATTATTTAAGGCAAGTCGGAGAAATAACAGAAAAGAAAAAGATTGAGTTCAATTAACTAAACCGATCTTTTTAAATTATTTTTCGGGAATTCGTGATCTTCTGCCCTTATCCAAGGGTGAAACATGTCATCATAATGGGAGAAAATAATTGAAGAAAACAAGTGTAATTTAACAAATAATTTATATTCTGAAACCCCCAAAGTTAATCCCCATAAATGGAGACAATCGATTGTATAATTTTGATAAGATTTAAGTTTTAGGTTAAATTAATTGTGCAAAGTAGCATTGGTAGAAAAATTTGGAACGATACAACTCGTTTCGCTTACCTACTCCTAATGTAACTTATTATCTACCATTAGGGATGAAGCGGAAGACAGAAGGCTGATCCGATTTATCCCTATTGGGCCGTAAACTTGCTCAATTGTCGTTGATAAAACTTAACAACTCTAGTTCTTTCGATTATTCACAAACATCACTTTCGCGAACTAATCTCTCCCACGCTTCGCAGTCACTCACTAGGATCACACAAAACGGACGTTAGATGGCTTCGAACCGGAAATAATGAGAGCTATTAAATCTCTGTCATTCTTCCCTAACGTCTTTTACGAGATCCTGGTTGGTTACTTTTAGAAATTAGAAGTTCTCGCTCGTTTTGTGATTCGAGCTTATACTTCAATTTCCTGCGACTACTGTTTTACTTGTCCGAAATATATTTAAAAGGAAAGCAAATAATTAACTTGCCGTCGACATGAAAGGAGGTCTTTCTTTCGACCAAAGTTTCCCAGCTGACAATCGAGCCACATTATGGCGATTTCAATCGTGAGTTTGGAGACTTTGTCCTCAAACAGGGAATTTTGGGGAGGTTTTACGTCCCACGTTTAGTTTAAACTGACAGATTTTCGGAACTCGAGACTTCCTTTCATATGTCTAACAAGAACGCGAGTTTTTATTTACAACGGAAGAGGCTGCGCGAACTAGGTTCAATCAATTAGATTGAGTTGTTTCGATTAAGGCGATTTCCTTGTGAAATTATCACGCCGAATTCCTAACAGCAGAAGTTTAATTAAAACTACCTTTTTACTCTTGCACGAAGCTTTGAGGTTTATCTCGCTGTATAGACCGAAATGCTCGTTGGTACTGCACGAGTTGTAACTTAGAAGTTTTTACTGAGACGGGCGCCGATTTTCCAAATTAAATTATAAAGTGGGAGACTTCTTTACCCGTGTAAGAAGTTCGTCAGACTGCCCAGAGCAACTGAATTGCTTAGTTTTTATGATGCCCGTCGTAGGTGTGCTATCGGTAGATTTGGAGGGGAAATTTTGAAGTGTCAGGAATTTAATGTGTGTCAAAAAGAAATCGGGGCGAGAGAACTTCTGACCTAATATTCTTATGTTGTAACTTTGTTAAACTCTGCGAAAATGTAATCTCTATTAGCAAATGAATCTGGGGCGAAGAGCCCATGATCAGTCATTGCTATATTGGAATTTTACGAACTTGCAAATATTTGAGTCTTTCTGTTCGTTGTACACTCGAACAGAAATTTCTTGAATTGTGATTGCTGCTAACAGAGAGTTATTTCGCAATATTCTTTGGTATCATTATTGCAGAGTGACCTCAAATTCTATTTTTCAACTCAAATTAAATCGAGTATATATTAAATAGAACGTAATTAATTCTTTATGAATTTACTTTAACAGCTGATTATAGTATAGGTCAGAGTCCCGAGGAAGAAAATACGGAAGGACGAATATGAGACGGAAAGGTCGGGCAAGAGAGGTGCGAGGTGGAGTGTCCGATAACGCGCCTTCGTGCGGACATCATGCATCTACGTTAGTTATATGGTATAGGCGCTCGTCTCTAGTAGTTGAAACTGATGCTTGTGACTCATGACAATATGGGAGTACGAAAGCGGCAAGCATTCAGCGCATTACTTTTTTCATTCATTCCTTTTAATTCCTTATTCTAATTTACAGAATATAAAAATAAATTTCGATATTAATTTTTAATTCGAATTCGTTAATTCATTTGATATTTGAGAATTTAGTTCATACTTCGAGGCTTGCTTAATTATTTCATCACCGAGGTGTCGCGTTGACAGCTCGGGTTACCGTTGCCAATGGCCTCAAGAAAATATTCTTTTATTTCGAGATCCTCACTTGCGACATTTATCGATTTAATCTCGCAAGTAGGATAATTGCTTAAAGAAAATATAATTTTAATTAAATAAAAATGAAATATTTTCAAAGGGCTGGTACTTAACATTAATTTATATTTTTTTTTTTGTTTTTAACAGAAAAATGAGCGATTTTTTCAAGGCACATAAAAATTTTGTGTTCATACACATCCACCATTTTCTCGAAAATTAAAATCTTGACTTCATTCTTCGTTAAAGTAGTTCCAAATTATGTTAAAAATAACTGTTCAAAAAAAATTCTCAAAAATGTAGTTTTTTTGTCCTTGCGACTGACTCGGAAATCGGACTATAAATATCAGCCTTATCGATTTAATAGAATGTTTTAAATTATTCGGGCCGACCGAAAAAACGTTGTTTTTACAATAGGGGTACATAAAATTTTATCATAGAAAAGTCAACGTGTCGTGATGAAGTTTTTTTTTTTTAATTTTCAAAAAACGCTTGGCGAAGTCCTGATCGTTCACTTTTGCCAAATTTTGTTTTTCTGATTTTTGAAAACGTCGAAATTTGAACTTTGAATAGCTTGATGTCAACGATTTTTGTTAAAAGGGTTAAAAATTTATAAAATGTCAGGTCGAATCGAGTAACTATATAACAAATAAGCAGGAGAGAGGAAACAGTGTTGCCAGATCGCGATACGTTTAAGTTTATCCATTTGAGAGTTACTAAAATTTTAATGTATTTTATTAGATTACGAGATTAGGCGCGCGCTTGAGCGCGCGTGTTTCGTCTATAGAAACTGAAATGACAATTTAAATTCTCGCGCCATATAAACTGACCAATAAGGTTAGCGCACTACACATGAAGTTAGCTGAAAGGTAACGCAAAATGAGGAACGCAATGTGAAGTTGTCTGAAATTCATGTCTTTTTTAGAAAAGGATTTATTAAACTACGTGGTGAATAAATTTAATTTTTTACATTCTCATCAGAGAGAATGAATTAGATTTGTGTAAAATTCGACCCCCCCAATTTTTGTCAAATGTCCACATTTTAGGACTCCCTGAACCCGAAAAACATGTTTTTACGAATGTGTTTGTCTGCCTTTGGGTCTGTCTGATTGTCTGTGGTGTGTTTGAGTTTGTGGGCACGATAACTTTCGAAAGAATTGACCGATTGGATTGGCCTTTGGTATATTCTTTTAGTGTCCTAAAATGAAGGTCAAGTTCGTTGGCCAGCCATTTTGGATAAAAATTCAAAAAGTTGGAGTATTTAAAAAATTTTTGAAACCACTTTTTTTAATTTACAAATTCTATGTACGGATGTTCGTAGTACTCAAAAATTTGAACAATTTTTCCTAGTGACTTTTTTCGATAAAAAATTAGGAGTGCCATTGTGAGCTTGGAGTTATTTATGTGATAAGGTTTCGCATGAAAACGTTTATTACACGTCTCTCATATTGAAATAACAACAGAATCATACGTAACATTCCATTTTTGGTTAATCTGGACTCGAGCATTTCCAGTCACTCACCTGCCCACTTTTATTACTTGCATAATAGTAACATATTGTAATCGCAATGAAAAAAGAAAAAAATAGTTTTATTACATACTTGCAGAACACAAGTGCAAAAATCGAAGTTTGCAAATAATGGTTTGTTAGAAAAAGCGGGCAGGTGAGTGACTGGAAATGCTCGAGTCCAGATTAACTAAAAATGAAATGTTACGTATGAGGGGCATTATTCATCAAGTGTACCACCTTCAGAATTTGACTTTGTCTGATCGAACTCAAACTTGGATAAAGTATAGTCCTACTAGATACAACTTTAGAGGAAAAAAATTTTTTCGATTGGATAAAAATTGACCGAGATAGGGGAGGGGGAATTTTTCAAATTTTTTCGATTTTGTGCTGTTTCGTGCTATTTCGAAGGTACTAAGCTCCTTTCCTATGGAATATACAAAATTTTGTCCCGTATGTTTTTGATAGCTTTTTTCCTGGTCTATCGAATGGTTATAACCATTTTTTAAAAAATTGAAAATTTGACCGTTTTTTCTAAAAAAAAAAAGTCAAAAATATTTTGATTTAAAAAAAGAATCGGTCAAATTTTCAATTTTTAAAAAAATGGTTATAACCATTCGATAGACCAGGAAAAAAGCTATCAAAAAC
>CAJFCP010025820.1:12237-22248 GCA_904066005.1 Synergus itoensis | reverse complement strand
TTAAATTTTTCTAAATTATTTTAAAATGATTTTAAATGCTTTAAAATTATTTTAAAATGATTTTAAATGCTTTAAAATCATTTTTAAAAATCTCTCGAAATTCGGAATCAATTATAAACAGAATCAATTATAAAATTTGTCTACTAAATTTTAATATTTTACATTATATATTTTACCTTGGAGCTTTAAAATCTTAAACCCTTGTCATAATTGACATATTAAAACTCAATTAATATTCATTATAATTGATATTAGAAATTTTTGACTAAGAACCGGGAAAAATTGAATTTTTTACAGAAAAATTTGACCAAGAAATGGTTGAGAAATTTTTCTTAAAATTTGAGTGGCCACCCTGTTTTAAGAGAATGAAGATTAATATATTTTTTCTACTACCAGGGATGAATTGAATGAATTTATGGAACGCAGTGGTGCTATAACTCCTGGTATTTTAGTTTTAACAACAGGTCTTAGCAAACCTTTCCGGAGATTGGATAAATACTCTGCTATGCTCCAAGAGTTGGAAAGACACACAGAGAAAAATCATCCTGATAGAGGAGATACACAACGAAGTGTTTGTGTTTATCGTGAAATAAATGTAAGATTTTCTTGAGCACTTTTTTAATAGAAGAGAAACGTTTAAAAGTTATTGACCATTATTGAGCATTATTTACCACGTTAATTCTCAAATTTTAAACATTTCAAGCAAATATTGTATTGTGCATCAAGTGGGAGATATAGGTGATTCCAGACAGATTCGCCTACGTTTCCCATGAGGCGCAGACAAAACTTTGTCCAATTACCGCGAAAGAAAATGTCGCGACTGAGGAGTTCGTCATGAAAGAGTTGGTAGGGAGACACAGCCTTTGATGATGATGAAGTAACAGATTTTCTCTCAAAGGAAAAAAATCAACACAATTATATTACAGGGTGTCCATAAATATATTTCCAAAAATGTTTAGCTATTATTTACACAGACAGATCACTTATGTCATATAGTTATGAAAAGTAGACAGTCTGAGGTTCATAGCTATAGTGTAATTTTTTGCCTATTACTTTTTCAGAATGAGCGACTTAAGTATTGCAAAAAAAGGTGTTTCTCATTGACTCCTTTTACAAAAAAGTCAAATCTTATGCGTAAGCGACAGCAGCATTCCATACTAAATTATAGATTATATATTTTGGTGTTTAATTGAACTCTAAGGAAATAAGTACAAAGTTATGAGTGCCCTAATCTCAAAGTAGAGTGAATATATTCTCACATATTTGACACCTATCGTGTTACCTCTAGCGGAGAATATTGACATTTCGTTACGGCTGATATCTTAGCCATTTTATAACCTCTAATAAAGTTATTTTTAAACCGTTATCTTCTATTAAGGCTGTTGGAGCAACGGACAAAATGTCATTTTTTACTTTTCATTTTGAGGCCGCAAAAATACACGGTTTGAAGTGACGTTTAGCAGGGAAGTTTTTCTCGATGTGAAGAATGGGGCTTAGTATCTGTTTTTCGAAAAAAACTAATATGTTTGGCTAAAATGGAAAAGTTTCGGCTAACCTAACCTAAATCCTATTCCTAGCTGAAACTTTTCCATTTTAGCCATACAAATTAGTTTTTTCGAAAAACAGATACTAAGTATTCCTCACATCAAGGAACACTTCCCTGCCAAATGGCACTTAAAACCGTGTATTTTTGCGGCCTTAAAATGAAAAGTAAAAAATGACATTTTGTCAGTTGCTCCAACAGCCTTAATTTTAGAACATTGGTTTTTCTACATCCCCAGTGGGGCTTCGCCCCTGCACCCCACCAGGGCTCCGCCCTGGATACAAAGAAACCGGAAACTAGCGTCTTTTGGACGCACTAAAAAAAAAACCGCTCGTTTCCCTCCCTTGATTCATAATTTACGAATTTTGATCTTTAATAAATGTCATAGTTTTGCACCCTTGTATCATAAAATACTATTATTGACATACCCACCAATATAGAAATACGCTTTGTTAGAAAAAAAAAAAATATAATTTTTTTCTTTCTTTCTTAAAATTCTTCTCTTAAAATTCTTCTCGACTACGGCTCGGGCTGAAAACATCACACGAGTTGTTAAACACCATTGCACTTGAGTATGAGGGGACATGGGAGTCCGGGGCGTAGCCACAGCGGGATCCAGAGGTCAAACCACTTCAAAAGAATAATGCAAACAAAGCAAGCTAGTCGTTACATATCATTTGGAAGTGTCTAACGTAACCTAACTGATGAAACTATTATACCTACACCAGACTTAATTCAATTTTGCTCAGCTAGGCGGCGCGTCAGTTGGTTTTACTGTGGGGATTTAATGTATCGACATTTATACTAGTGAGTTGCTACTCTACACTTAGTAGCCGACCATGCCGGGATAACACGTGTCGACGCATAGAGATATAAGAATAGAGGTGAAAAGGTATAGGCTTTCCTATGAGTGGAAGTGTTTCCCTAATAGAAAGAGAAAGGAAATGAAAGGACTGCTACCTGTCTCTCTCTAGTGACGCGATTATACTATTATAGAGGGACACGTAGTGGTCCTTTCATCTCCTTTCTCTTTCTATTAGGGATGGAGACGCTTTCAGTGAATGACCTTTTCACCTCTATTCTTATATCTCTGTGTGTCGACGGGTCCGCGCAAGGGACGCCGCGCCGTCTTGTGAATTAAAGAAAATTCTAGAGTGGAGTTCCCTGTAAAATCATTTCCACCGTCCTATAGAGTTATCTTAAGAATAATCTTATCTAATTAAGTGGGTGCATATATCCACCTTGCTCACACTGCGTGATCAACGAGATAGGAGGTTTGATGTTTTTAGATTGCCTTGTTTTTTTTTTTTTTTTATTTTATTTTATTTTTTTTTTGGTTGAGATGAATGTTTTCGCCAAGTGAATCGAATTGTGCATCATTTTCTTGCTCAAAGTGCACATGTCTAGCGACATAAAGTACTTTTTCTTACTACCTCGGTCGAAAGTACGTGGTTTCGGCACCAATAATATGGCAGAAAGTATAACTTTCATGCATTGGTCAAGCTATATGTGCGCCCTCTATAATAGTGGGAGTAAAAACCTCAAAAACCTCAAACGTCAAAATTTGTTTACAAATAGTTAATGCTAATGTTCAGAAAGCGTGTCAGAGTGAATGAGATAACTGCCTAGCCCGGCTCGGTGCGCAACTTCACAGTGAGGATCGTCCGCTCTCTGCTAATGTTTATTAATGGCAATTAGTGGATATGATTTAGAAAGCAATATTAGTGACTGAAGTTTTTTTTATAAGGGTGTATCTAAACCTTTATTTATAGATGTATTTGATGCCTGCCCCCCCGACCAGCAGCACTCGCTCCGCTCATGCCGCAAATGTCGGGGCAGGCATCAATATATTCCAATGCACACATGCAATTTTTTTGGTACTTTTGACCAGGTAGCAAGAAAAATAGTATACACTACATGGGCAGAAATTTGAGAGCCCTGAACTGCGCGCCATGATGCCCTCGGCTTCGCCTCGGGCATCATGGCGCGCAGTGCAGGAATCTCAACTTTATTCTGCCCTTGTAGTGTAATATACTATTTCCTTGTCGAAGTACGTATGCTCAGCGACAGGAATTATTTTTCTTTCTCGGAGTGCGCATGTGCGACAAAAGAATTAGTTTTCTTGCAGAAAAGTACGAAAGCGCCTATGCGCCATCTATAAGCACATAGACATATTAGCGTAATTGCACGCCAATTTTAACGAATTTATGCAAGCTAAAGGGGTTGTTTGACTTCTTCATGCCAGTGTAAGAAATAAAAAAGTACATTTATTAAAGTAAGAAAAGAACAGTCTAAATACACACTGAGAGCAGTTTGATACAGCTACCATTTCTCACTACGTATAGAGAGCGCCATATGTTTAGTATTGTAACGAATATCAAGAATTTAACCGCGAAATTTGAATATAATAAATTTAAATTGAGAATTCGAATAAAATCCCTCGATGAAGGTTCGTCGTTCCACTTCAAGACTAAAGAGTCTTTCCGCCAGATTTGGAAATCAGGAAATAATTCCAACGATGATCAGAGAGTTCGGTGAATCCACTAATGTTTATTGGTTGAATTAATATTTTTTAAAAAGGATTAAAATGAAATAATTTGAAGGCAAACAAATTTAAAGGTCAAATCAGAATCTATTTATTATCAATTTGAATTGTAAAACTGTAAGTACTGAATCAAAAAATATTCTAAGTCCAAGATTACTATTATTAGTCAAGTTCAATTGCTCGAGAGACAAAGGTTCCACGTCGGATGTGGATCGAAATCTAATCGAAGTTCGTGGTCGATCTGCGGTCCCGAGGTCCTCGCGCATCTCGGGGACCGCCCGCGCAGCCCTACTCTATGCTAATTAATAGCCTTTTCACCAATCATACTGCATCCCAGAACCACACGTGTCACCAAAAGATGACCTAGAGCTTTTCCAAGAAACTTTTTTACGATCGTCCCTGAGTGGCGCCAAGTCTAACTCGCGACACTTTCAGGGCGACAATCTACCCTGGTATCGTTCTCTATCACCTAAACATGCTATCAAAATTCTTGATTTATAACTTCCCTGTAAACGAAAGTTCTCTTCCAGCACTATAAAAATGTCTTATAAATCCTTATACAGTATACAAATATTCTTCAGTTTCCAATTTAATTTATCTGAAAGTTTCTTATTACTTTTGACTCTAAACTTTTCTCGCATTCCAATCTCACACTCATTCTATCAAGTTGTTTCATTTAACAAATTATCAACTTCCTTTAATAATAATCTGCATTCACTCACGTATTCTTAATATTTAGATCTTAATTCTATTTGCTAATTTATTAACTAATAAACGTCAGTCCTTTTAAAAACTTCCTTCTTTCAAACTTAATATTATCAAATTTCTTACATTAACATTTTACACAGTATTACTGTACCAAGTCGATTCATCATGCCATTTGCCAACCAATCTCTCTTTAGAATTTAAAATATTTATATTCTCCACAATTTACAAATTCTAAGTAATCATTTATTATCTTTGGTTCTTATATTTTAAATTCTCGCGCGATTTCAAACGTCAAGGAGGTGCTGCCTCTACTGGAATTAGGCCTAACTAACAGTCATTCTCTGATTGTCACAGTATAGCTACCGCGCTAAATACGAACTGTGTTTATTCCTTTACTGCGCACAGCTACTGCTCTGAGGGCAAAGTATAGTGGCTGTACTTTTTATATACTTTAAAACTTTTGAGAATCTAACCAACGCTATGTGGATTCGCGCAGTCAATGTACCTCGCGTATACCCAGTGTACTGAACTACTCTCAGTGCAGAGTGACACGGCCCTACGGCTCGAATTCGTTACTCGTACAATCGTTCTCGCCACAAAAGGTCAAACAAAGTTGAAGACTGAAGAGCTCGGTGGAAGGTCATCAGAAATTGTTACCTTAAGAAGGACGGAGCTACTCCTCACACATTTTTGTTTTTGTTGTTCTTCAGGAAGTTTGCAGCACACGTGTTACCCAAAATTTGCAAATCGAGGCATAGAGTGACTTCTCTATTCATCCAATTTAAATTTTAATTAAAATTTTTTGGGATACATTAAAGATATATGTTGCGCAGATAATCCGCAAAAGGTGAAAGAGTTAAAAAAAGCTATTAGGAATGCTGTAAACACGATAGGCTTTCAGCATTTTCAAAAAACGACTCGAATTGTGCTACTCCATATGAGCATTAAAATATCTTGTTTAGTTTAAAAACATCAAATGATTCATTTTGGAAATATATTTATTGACACCCTGTAATAACAAGACATTTAACCATTCTTGAATTTGTGATTATACTGTGACGTCATCAATTAAGGAATCGACAATATTTCGCATTTCCGTCGCGGATGTTGGACAAACGTATTTAAAATAAACATTGTTTTCGCTCTGTACACTCTCTGTTATATTTAAAAAATGAATATTACTAGAGAACGAAAATAATTTTAGTTATTATACGATATTTGTTAAGTAAAATGAGGAAATAGAATTTTAAGGTTGTATCTTAAACAAATATTTTCAGGAACAATGTGCGTCAATACGTAAACAGAGGGAACTTGCCCTGCAGATTTTAACGAGTGGAATCAAAGGTTGGGAAGGAGAAGAGCTTAATTCTTTAGGGGATATTTTACACGTTGGTCCTGTAACTTTAGTTATGGGAGCTGAACGACGAGATAGATACTTTGTCCTTTTTCCTACAACTTTACTTGTTTTGAGTACAAGTTCCAGGATGAGTTCGTTTGTATATGAGGTATTTTAAACATTATGTTGAAATTGTAAATTACATATATTATAATATAATTAATTGTTGACTTTTTTCAGAGATCTAAAAACTGGCTTTAGACTTTAAGATAATAATTAACGTTTTTAATTAATCTTACTTTTCGATAGGGAAAACTTCCACTGACGGGAATTAACGTTGTTCCAATAGAAAACACAGAAGAAACCAAAAACGCTTTTGAAATATCAGGTAATCAATTAGAGATTTTAACGGAGAAAGTTTTCGAAAATTTTATAATTTAAAAAATTTAATTTAAGAAATAAGGTTAAATATTTCAAAAGATTTCAAAGATTTAAAGTGATTTTAAAACAGTTTTAAAGATTTAAAACGAATTTTGTAGAATTTAATCTGTTCGGGATCGAACTTAATATTGTTGCCAACCTGGTGATGTAGAAAGGTAATGAAGAATCAGAGAAAGGGAAAGGTACATTTTTCGTTTGGAATTTAAACACCTCTTCACTTTGACACTGATCAAGTTTATTTAACAATGATTTAC
Source organism: Synergus itoensis (assembly GCA_904066005.1). NCBI lineage: Eukaryota > Metazoa > Arthropoda > Insecta > Hymenoptera > Cynipidae > Synergus > Synergus itoensis. The sequence continues at coordinate 15,421 of CAJFCP010025820.1, read as the reverse complement.
GCTGAGTAAATATAAATATAAACTAGCTGTGAAGTTGTATCAACTTTTGTACTCTTGCAATGAGCACTTAGCTTCCTCATAGATTAAGCATTCATTAATTAATCCAATGTATTAATATTAGGTCACCTGATTCGTGTCAGCACAAAAAAAGTTTATTTTCCTTACATCAGCTTTCAATTGAGATTATTTGAAAACTTACAGTCGAAAAATTCATTTACGAAGATTACAATAAAGCATAACTTTCTTATTTTTCAATAAAATGCATTAATCTTATAGGTCAATCGATTCGTCTGGACACATGGAATCTTAATTTCCCTTACACCAGCTTTAAACTTTTATTATTTGAGAACTTATATTCGAAAAATTAATTTTTAAAAATACAATTAACCATAACATCCTTATTTTTTAATGAAATGAATTTATCATACAGGTCAATCGATTCTTTTCAATGAAAGGAATCTTCATTTTCCTTACATAAGCTTTAAATTTTGAATATTTGAGAAGTTATAGTGGAAAAATGAATTTTACGAAAATTATAAAAGTACACGAAACTTGTAAAATTAAATGTTTTGGCAAACCCTTGTAAAAAAATTCAACTTGGTAAATAGTGGAGTAAATATGCCAAATTTCATCAATTTATCTATAGGTACGCGTTCTAAAGATATTGCAGGATCATTGAAGTTCTTTGAAATTTTGCGTACATTCAAAATTCGAGTAATAAATTCTTTGAATGAAAAAAATATTTTATAGCACACTGTGACCTAAATCCGCACTTAAGTCACGCTTTTCTGTGACTGTTCACTGTTTTCAGCACGTTATTATAGGTTACTTTCAACCAACTTCAGAGTAGTAGTAGTATCGCCGGTTATTTAAATGTTGAAAATAAACTTCAAAGATTAATTATTAATGTTTTTATTTCTTTATTATAGTATTAGTTTCTTGTATACATTTAAGAAAATTGTTAAGTTCCTTGAGAAATTGTATGAAAATTTAAAGAACATTTATCATAATAAATTAATGTTCAAAATTGTAATGGGATGACAACACAGTTACAAACTAAAAATACAAAAATTTAAGCTATCAATTATAAAGTTATACATTGTAATTATAATGCTACAAATAATACCATTTGGGAAAGAATAAAAGATAAGAATTATTTATTTCCAAACTCGGTACTGTTACCACAATTCTTACAAAGGAACAAAATATTAATTTTTTTATCTATTACATTTGGAACATATAATCCAAGCTCTTGATCATAAAATACAGGTAACTTTAAAAATAATAAATTTCGAGACCTCATGTACCAACTAAAACCACACGAAATTATTATTATTATTTTATTTTTTTAACTTTCCGCGCCCCAAGCCACCCCTCTCACATAAAAATTAAAAGTTTGGGCGGATTTATGTCACATGTGCTATAAAATAGTATACGATACTCGTGACTTAAGTGGCCCACTGGCACGGCGTGAATTTAGCTCCGCTCGGGCGTTAACTACACGCCGTGCCAAAATGGGCCACTTAAGTCACACGTATCGTAACGTACTATTAATTCAAAAAAATTCCTGATTTTCTCATGGTACTCAAAATTAATCGTTAATTCTCGTTTTTAATCGTCAATATTCTCGAGAATGTTCTGAAAAATTTTTAAATTCTAGAATTATTATTATACATTTGCGCCTTGTCACCTTTTCACATTGTTTTAACTGATAGGAAAATTCCGAATTATTTCCAGTTGGAAAAAATCTTTCCCTCATACTAAAATTATAAAGAAAGTCAATCTTTTAAAACTGAAACTATTTTTATTTGAAACTTGCAATTTAAACTTTAAATCTTTTTAATTCTTTTGAAATCTTTAAAAAAAAACATTGGAGTGTACTTGTAACTACGAAAGTTGCCCTCACGACTTTCTGTGTCCATGAGTCGATCGACTGGTCACTTAGTCACATAGGATATCGACATTTCCCTTTCGATTATTGATATTTTAACGTCGATATCATCCTACCAATATATCATTGTTTCATATCGATAAAATATTTCGATAGCGATATTGGAAAAAATATTGAAAAAGAGAAAAGTGAGCAGTGCACCCAAAAGACCTAAAAATATATTCTTTTTGTTTAAATTTAAGTTTAAAACTGTTCTTCAATTTTTTTTTTTTTTAATTAATAAATTTCATATTTTAAGTTTATACTGAAAGCTTAACTTTATTTTGTACGTTTGAAATAAATTACGTCTAAATTACATCTAAATACATTAAAAATTCTCTGCGCATGCGCAATATTATCTATAACTATTTATCGATATTTATTTTTGATATCGATATTTTCTTTTCGATGTCTCATCACGACTAGTCATTGAAATTCTTGCAAAGAAGGTACCCCAGATGTCGATAAGGTAAAAATAAATTGTTAAAATTATAAATCTGCCATTAATAAATTAAAAACTTTTAATCAGCCACATTGTATACACTATTTTGAATTTTGAAACTCTGTTGTCAAATTTGGTTTCTGCAACCCTAAAAACTATCACATACAAAGTTTCATCGAAATCGTAGGTTGCGTCTATGCATAATTGTAATAAATTTAGGTATAGTTACACCCTACAATGTTGAGTAACATATTTCTTTAGATTTTTCCCTTAAACTTTGCTTCACTTTCCATTATTTTCATCTTATGCAGGGGTGGTTTACCTCCTTAAAATTTTTCAATGAAGTCGGGTAAATAGGGGTTTTCATCCCTTATTGTGACGCAACTTTTCCAATGAGCCCTTACTTGCTACTGTGGGGTGGATTACACTCCAGGCTGTTTTTTCTTAATTTTAAGTATCTAAACGTGAAGGAAAGCGCTTTACATCAATATTTGTCAATAATTCGAGACTGCTAGTACCTATTCAGGCCATTAGTATAGCGCAGCCCCCTGCAACGACGTTAGTTCACTAGTATGGTCAAGTGAAGCTCGGAGCGCAGATGGCGCTGGGAGTCTTTCCAGCCTGTTTTTACATGACAAGCATAGGAAAAATTAGTTAGAAATTAATTTAATTGATATTATTCGTAATGAAAATCGGTTTTATGCATCACATAATTGAAGCTTCATATCTTTTTAAATATTAGAGTAATTTTAAGTAAAAAAAAAGTCATCAAAATCTTTTTTTCCAAATGTGAAGTTGCTCCACTTTTAGAC
>CAJFCP010025820.1:0-11237 GCA_904066005.1 Synergus itoensis | reverse complement strand
TAGACTAATTTGGAATGCAACAATAAAAATTAGTATAATTATAAGTTGAATTTTATTTCTTGAGTTGAAAAAAATGTAAACTCATTTCTTCTATGTTACGGGGTTGAAACCTTTCATATTTCCCCCAGCTAGAAAAGAAGATTTTGATAATTATTTTACTTAAAATTACTCTAATATTTAAAAAGATATGAAGCTTCAATTATGTGATGCATAAAACCGATTGTCATTACGAATAATATCAATTAAATTAATTTCTAACTAATTTTGCCTATATGCTTGTTATGTAAAAACCGGCTGGAAAGACTCCCAGCGCCATCTGCGCTCCGCGCTTCACTTGACCGTACAAGTGAACTAACAGTAACATACAGTCGTTGCAGGGGGCTGGTATAGCGCTGCATTAGTTTACGTATCTTTGGTAACTGTTCAAACTTCAAAGTTGCATGGGGTGTCAAACACCCCAGTGTGGTTAGTATGATCGAAATACCGTTTTTGAAAGATCCTGTAAACTAATATTTTTTTCTTATAGTGACACATAAGTAGAAGACTCAGCTGAAATTTTAGCCCTGAATATTAAGAAATAAAAATATATGAATTTTTTCGTAAAAATTGTCATTTTTTCATTCTTCTTTTTTTTTGCTTCTGCACATTTTTTAGTGTACTTAAATTTAATTTTTGGCTATATGACCCGGAGGTGTGGCAAGTAAAGGTTAGTTTAGAAAAATATTATCTTCTTAAATGTGGACCAATCAAACAGTTACCCTCATCATTGAGGGGCCGTTTCACCCTGTTGCGAACCATGAATTTGGTATAATTTACTATTGAAAGTATGAATGAGAGTTAACGAACAACTTTTTTTTATTTGTCCGCGGCATAACTAATTTTTTCAGACTTTTAAACAAATTTGCAGAGGTCGCGAGAGTCAATTTTACGTAAAAATTGAAATTTTTGTAGTTTTGATTTTTTTTAACAGCTTAAGGCTGTTGGAGCATTTTTCAAAACATAAAAATGGCTCTAGAGTGTCTCTAACCGCCTTTCTATTGAGTCATTTCAATTCCCACATTTTGATGCTGCAACCAAATCAGAGTGTATTTAGTTCTCCCACAACGACATTAAAGCTTTAATAGAGCATATGTTTTGGATTTTTGAATGTTATATTATATTATATTTTGTTTACTTAAAAAGTTGATCACAAGACTGCGTATATCGAAAGAACCTTTGTTTTTCCAAAACAGTACATTAAGAAATTTCAAACTATTTATAACCTTCAAAATGTTAAGGGGACAGGGTCAGTTATGACGTTCAACAAAAAAGCGCTTTTTTGCGATTTTTTCTTTAAGCCAGATTTATTTATTTTTAAAGCGTGTTATGTCATTTGATAAATATATATTTGAAGATGTTATGATAAAAATTTCATTTAAAAATATCCATAAATACGTGAGTTACAGCAAATTGGGTTCTCGTTCTCTCTGCCACTATTTAATATGTTCTAAGCTAGTTACAAATTTAGATTTCTATTTAATTTTAATCTGTCTTTATCGTCTATGTCTTTTATTTATTTAAGTTTCATTATTTTATCTTTTATTTATATTTTATGTCTTTTAAATGAAATTAATATCTTTTAATATCGAATATTATTAATATTGAATAGTTAATTTGGTTACAATATTTCGAGGTTATCTTTTATCTTCATCTCGTTATCTCATATCTCTTAGGAATATCGATTTCTTTCATCTTATTGTTATCTTTCTCGCACATTTTGACTAAATTGATTTTATTCTAATGTTAAATGAATTGATTTATCTATTTTTTACATTCTTATCAGAGAATGTATTAGTTTTGTGTAAAATTTGACCCCCCCATTTTTTGTAAAATGTCGACGTTTTGTAACCCCTTCAACCCGAAAAACATGTTTTTACCAATGTGTCTCTCTGTCTGTCTGTCTATAGATTTTTTTTGTGAGCACGATAACTTTTGAAATAATTGACCGATTTGCTTGGCCTTTGGTATACTCTTTTAGTGTCCTAAAATGAAGGTCAAGTTCGTTAGCCAGCCATTTTGGATAAAAATTAAAAAATTTAGATCATTTTTAAAACTTGAAAAAATTTTTTTTTTAATTTACAAATTCTGTTCAAGGATATTCGTAGTACTTAAATAGTCGACTTTAATAGTCATTATGACTTTTTTCGATAAAACAAAAATTGTCAGACTTATAACATTTTGAAAATTCAAAAAAAAAATAAAATAAATAAAATTATAATTTTAAGCTAAATAACACACGCTATGAAAAAAAGTTAAAAGATAAAAAATGTTCCTTTTTGAACGCCCTACAAGACTGGTATAACCACTTTTTGAATTTTCTTGAAAAATTCTAAAATTTAACATTTTTAGCCAAATAACGTGATACGCGTTAACTTGACTAAAAATTTGAATTTTATATTTTTAAAGAAGGTTTAAATATCGAGTGCGAAGTGCATGTGCACTGCTGAGAATGTGTTCCTTAAGGTCGATAGAACCTTAAGTAAATTAGTTTTCTTCTTCATTTGAAAATAAAGTAATTTAAATAAAAGTATATAGGAGCGATGAAAGTTGGTAAGCGAATGCAAGCGCGCGAAGTGTGATGAGAATGTGCTCACAATGGCACCCCTAGTTTATTTTATCTTTGTCCCAAGAAAGGATTGGCGCCCAGAATTTCCTTAATATCTTGTTTAAATTTAATTTTTTGCTATGAATTGTTATTGAATTTATTTTCAAATTGTTTTCAAATTATTTTTCAAAACTAATCTAATTATCTTGATTTTTATTTGTCTAAAGGGCTAGTTAGCGAGGGGAAACCTCTCGCTGGAAACTTGCTAAAAGGTGTTTGAGGATTTGAATGAGTGTAGTCCAGAGAAAAGTCCTAAAGGTAGTATATTCTTCCCAACTGGTACAGGAAAAACGTCGGTTGGTGTTTTGTTCTAGAGAGATGCGACTCCGTCGGCGTCGCCCGACTGCTCTCCCCTAGGCTCGAACAACTCGTCCTTTTATAGGCCCTACACCCCCACAAAGACTTCGTGGAAGGGGTACTTCCCCTTCGACTTTCCCTGAGATCTTCTAAAACGTTCTGGAAGATTCTATAACGGTTTTTCAACATGGAAAAGTTTGGGCCAAGACTACCCTGCAAGTACAAGAGAGATAGTGACCATATGAGAGAGTGAGAGGTCAAATATGGTTGATAAGTACAAAGACCCCTTTTTTACTGCGCTTTCAGGCTAGGACTCACTTGTCGGCCTTGGAAAATTCCAACGAAACGTCGTATAGAAAACGAAAGTATTTTCTAAAAGTGTAAATTCGTTTTTTTCTTAATGCATGTATAGCGTGTATAAAAAAGGTTTATAAATTATCCTAGATTATAGAGAAAATCAAGACGAATTCAGAGACATATATTTATAATCTTTTATCTATAACAATTTCCGAGATACGTATGCTCTATTAAAGTTTTAACGTCGTTGAGGGAGCACTAAATATACTGCGATTTGGCGACCGTTACCGACCTGGGTATCTTTCACTATACTATAGGCGCAACTACAGCCGAACACTTAGTAAAAGGATATGCTGGTTAATCCGGGGAAACTTCTCCCACTCGTTGAGTCTGCTGGATACGTGGATATAAGCAGGTTCAACTATCCTGTAAAAGGTTACGTCAGCCCAAAACCGACCTAACTTGAACCAAACTTGGAACCGTACCTGTGACGCGCACTTTTTAAATTTAATTTATTGAATCCAAAGTCTCTAAAAGCGACGCACAAAGGGCCCAAAAAAAAAGAAATTTAGACAAATAAAAATCGAAGTATTTAGATCAGTTTTGAAAAATAATTTAAAACAATTTGGAAATAAATTCAATAACATTTCATAGCAAAAAAAATTAGATTTAAACAAGATATAAGGAAATTCTGGGCGCCAGTCCTTTCTTGGGACAAAGATAAAATAAAATAGATAAATCAATTCATTTAACATTAGAATAATATCAACTTAGTCAAAATGTGCTAGAAAGATAACGATAAGATGAAAGAAATCAATATTCCTAAGAGATAAGAGATATGAGATAATGAGATAAAGGTAAAAGATAACCTCGTAATATTTTAACCAAATTAACTATTCAATATTAATCATATTCGATATTAAAAGATATTAATTTCATTTAAAAGACATAAAATATAAATAAAAGATAAAATAATGAAACTTAAATAAATAAAAGACATAGACGATAAAGACAGATTAAAATTAAATAGAAATCTAAATTTGTAACTAGCTTAAAACATATTAAATAGTGGCAGAGAGAGGTGATTCGGGAATTAAAAGACCCAAAATTTTCATAAAAGAATTAAGAGTGTTTTATTCATTTGAATAAGAACATTCTGACATGAAATAGAAAAGATAACGATATAATTTGAAATACTTGAGGTATAAACAAAAGTTGACATTAAAAGTGGATGTTTGTCATAATGAAAGTCAACGGTCACATAAGATACAATAATAAAGAATATTAAAATCAATAATTTTATAGAATATTACAGGAAAACAGGGGCTAAAAATGGGGAAAAATATGGTAAAATCAAGGGGTTTTGGGTTCTCGTTAATTGGGGAAATTGGGTTTCTCATTAAAATAATTATTTCGAGGGAATTTAGTCACATTTTACATAAATTAGGGGTTTCCGTTCTCATAAATTAGGGAAATTCGGTTCTCAGTACACAATAAAAGGGGTGAACTTTATTTAGAATAATCACAGAAAAAAAATCATTTAAAATCATTGATAATTAACATTTAGATAAAAAAAAGGTCTCGAATACGGGGTTTCATGGTTTTTCGGCACTCCGGACTATTAATAAATTAAAGACACATATTTTGAATAACTATAGCAATTTAACACTGTTATATACCAATTTAACACGACCATCGTTCTTGCTCTTTTTTTTTATTTGGATTCAACGGTTTGGATTCTAGTTGAAATAAGTAATATAATCTAAATTGAGAATATATTTAATTCTCAGTATTAGAAACGAAATAACCTTGTAAACAATTCTCGGAATCTAAAATATCGTTAATTTAATTTTAGAGAGGAATTATTTTTCAGTATTTCAGTAAATTTAATTTAATTTAAGAGGTAATATTATTCCGAGAAATATTCGAGCATCGTAGTGTCGACGATTCTCTGGCTTTTTCCATATGACGAGTCCTCCCCACCGTTTTCCAAATGGGGCGTGAATTTTAATGGTAAAATCGGCGAGAATCGTCTTCGACGATACCAGTAGCTTATTAGCGAGCATTCGACGAGGGTCACGCTCTCGGTCATATTTTCGTACCCTACGAATGGTACTCGTTTTTCGCCGCGCTCTATCTACTTGTGTTGCACCAACCACATCAACTCTAAATAAATTCGTTTTCTTTCTAATTTAAATTTGAAGTGTGTTCCTTTTCTTTTTCCGGTTTTTGATTTTCAGCGATCTCCTCATATTTCCAGCGAATTCATTGAACCTCCTTCGAACCTGTCAATCATCGGGATTATTCGAGTTTCCAGTGTTCTTCAGAGGTTTCATCAGTTCCTATCATCGACGTGCGAGAGTGAATTTTGGTGCCAGTGCGCGAATTTATTTTATTTTTAGTTCCGTTCGTTTCTTTAATTATTTTTTTTTCTCTCTTTTCAATTGTGCCGACCGGTTATCCCTCCCCGGAGGAGTGACCGCCGATCACAATTTTCGGTAGGTCGAAGGGTGCTGACTCGTCAGCGACCTTCGATCGTTCGCGTCGCGTCCCTGACGGTTTCCGCTTTCGCGAATCTGGATCGCTGTTTCGACTTCGCGTAGTCGAGTTTGGATTGATGAACGCGGTCACCCCTAAACCCCGCAAACGTCGCGGAAAACCCCAGAAACGCCTGAACCGAAAGCGTCGCGAAAGTCAGAGACGTAAGTTTCTCGCGTCTCAAGAAACTTTGAACCCTGATTCTTCGCTCGCGCATTCCAGCACAGGGCAGGACCCGGAGAGTCCTTCTTTTTATTCAGTCGGGATTTCTAGGGAACGTATTCCCGAATTCCCTCCGCAATTCTCCCCCCTCGTGCCGCCCAAGGTCAGTTCACAGACCTTCGTGATTCCCGCATTAAGCCAGGCTCCGACGGAGAGCCTCCCGACGGTAACGGAACTTTTTGGAACTCAGGAGAGCCCGGATAGGGACGTTCTTTGGATCCCCTTGGTAGGTTCCCCGGATTCATTCTCCACACCACCACGGAGAATTTCGTCCAACGTTTGCCGCGCTCTCTTTTAATTTCGGTTCTAATCGTTACGATTAAAACCCCCCCCCCCCCCCCTAACAATCAGTTCCGATTCTAACAACACTTCATAAAAATCAATAAAAGTCAATCAAACAAATAAAATATCATAAAATCAATAAAATACAATGTAAAACAGGATGATTCAGCCAAGGAGTTACAAGATAAAAGATAAAATCATCAAACAAGATAAAAGATATAGTAAAAATCAGATAATTTGGCTAAATCATTGAAAAGAATCGAATCCTACCTTGTAATTTGAAGTGTAACACTTGATAACGCAATTGAAGAATTTTAAATCTTTGTTTCGCTGAGACTTGACACGTGCTTTCGCTATGAGTTCACAAAATCAAAGAGAAGGAGTCAAGTTCTCATGGAAGCTCGTTAGTCTAAGGAATTACAAATTGGGGGAAAGGGCTGATGCGCGTAAACCTAATTTTCGTACTTTTGCATGGTTGAGAGAGTGCTAGCCGATGAAGTCCGCTTCCGATTCGTCCATCCGATGTCCTTTCTCCTTCTTTTTCCTACTCCTAATCGTTCGTTGTTGAAAGACAGAAAGATTCCGAACTTCTTCATACGAGAGGGAGTGAGATACAAGAATCTTCCGTATTTTAGATATAAAATCATATGGAGAAGAGGGATATGGAGATCTAATGATGATAATTAGATCCTTCGATGCTTCAGATAATCGCAGAGAGAAACATATGGCATTTAAAAGCCAATAAACGTCTATTAATAGACAAAGAGATAAGCGATAATTAAGATAATTAGGCGAAATTACCCATTCTTACATAGAATTATATGGTAATCGCCTCTGTCAATATTTGCAAGGAATGTGCCTAGACATAAGGATGACCAACACTAATCCTTCTGTCCATTATTGACAGAATTAACACTTCTGTCTTCGACGTCAAGAGGGATAGTGGAGAGAGATAATAATAATAAGTAAGGCCCAAGGAACTGTAGCTGTAGCGAAGAATTAATTAAGGCTATGTTGCGAACGTCGGAATTGAATCAATAGGTAGCGTAGGTGATTGGTACGTCTGTGGCTCCTTGCTCGTGACCGCAAAGCTCGAAAATGTACAAAAAAAAATAAAAAAATACAATAAAATCAGCCCAAAATAAATCTTACAAACAGAAATAAATAAAATTCGAAATTAAAAATAACAAATCAATATAAAATAAAAAGAAACAATAAAACAGGTAAAAATAAAATTAAAACATATAGGAGTGCCGAATTTTACTCTTAGTAAGAGTACTCAAGCCTTTATTTAAATGAAATCTAATTTAAATTGGATTTTTATGAGTTGCAGAAATCTGAAACATCACACACCGTACCACGCTTTTTAAGATAAGTGATGGGCTTTGACCCCCGAAAAACTGATCGTTACTCTAGTTACGTGTCGAATTTAATTTTTGAAATTAATTTAATTACAAGAGCTCGTAACAAAACCCCCTTAAATCGTTTACTGGCAGTTAAAAAAAATTCGTGTCGCTTCATTTTTGGACCTCCATAACATATATGTATATCAGGAGTATTAAAATTAGCGAGTGACACATGGGGTACCTTTTTTGTAAGTAACTAAATTTTACCTTGTGAACAAGAAAAGTATGTTTTATTCGTTTCTTGATATTGAATATTTAATTATTATTTATTTATGCAGGTCCAATGATCGAGAACATAACAGTCTTCTGTACCAATAAAGAGGATCGACAACAGTGGATTGATCTTCTCTCTCAAGAACATGGTCTTGGTCTTTTGCGCTCCCCGATGTTGATGCCTCATGTGAGTTGCACTCATCCTCCGTTCACGCGGCTTTCTCGTTATTACGCCAGGCTCGTGCGGAAAAAGATAATCCACCCTGAGTTAATGAAGAAACTTCTTTACTTGCAATACATTTATAAACCCGATCTGAGCCACGTAAATATGAGAAAATGCATCGTTACCTACAATATTTACCCCACAAATAATCAAGACTATCAATCAGAAACAAGCTCACTAGCTTCCGATTACGAGGGGGGGCCCTTCGAGAAAAAGAAGCAACAGCAGCGACACTTGCACAAATCCACATTGACGCTTGACGTTCGATACGTTTTTGAAGATCCTCCTCTCGAGGCTCAAAAATTTCAACTCCCTCCAACTAGTTCCACTTCACTCGCAGTGCCCAACCCAAAAAATAACCAGGATCACTTTTCCCTTGAAGCAAGCAAAAGCTTGCCAGCCACTGCCTCATCTTCTCAGTGTTTCCAATCGAATCTCGACACAACGCAGTTTCGCGATCTCTGCAACGAAAATTTGAGTGACGCCGTGAACCTACGATTCGATCAAGACGACGTCGTCGACGACGCCGTTAAAAATTGGAAATCTTTGGACCAGAAGAGAACATTTAAAGCCAGTGATGAGTGGTCCAGATCTTTCACTGAAATGGCGACAGAGTCTCGATTACTTCCAACAACTAGTCTTCGTTCTTCTGATTCTGGGATGGCTGATAGTTGCCACTTTAACTCCTCGGAAATAAACTCTTCTTATAAATCCTACAGTCGTGGAAAGTACACGGACGTGGAAAATGCTCGGACGTCACACAGTGAGAGTGAAAACGATGAGAATAAATTTGAGTACCAGTGTATTTGTAGTTCGCCTTTCGGTTCAACCCCGAGGGAAAGTGAGCATTGCTCCGTTTCCTCAGCAGCAGCGGTCGATTTTAATACGGTGGTATCCAGGTGGAATGCGACCAATGGGACTTTGCAGGAGGAAGACTTAGATTCGAGTAGAGAGTTTGATTTGGATGGATTGGATGCTGCGACTGGTGCTGCCGTTGCTTTTTCTAAAGTTGCTCTCGATGATGCAAACCGAAAACGTTTTACGCAACCGGCTCCGTGTTCGCACCATAAAGAGAAAAAAGTCCATAGAGGCAAGAAGTTTCGAGAAAGACGAGATAGTGACGACCTGAATGATTCTCGGGGAAATCAAGTTTACACTTCAGGGCTGTATGCACATTGGTGGCTCAAGAAACCGATTCCATTACCCGAGACGACGACGGATGAAGGCAAGCTTCCATAGCATGGCTGTTATTTTTCTTCCTTTTTTCATTCAATCAATAACATGGCCAATTAATTTCGCTACTAATTATTATACGGGTGTTCCAGGTCTAACTGTCCGAATCTATGAAGTTTTAATTTTTGAATTATGCAATGATGAAGCTGCACTCATGGCTGCACCAATCAGGGGTGCCGCTTGCGTGCGTGAGCAGGAGACCAACGTTGTGTTAGTACCGACAAGAGAGGTAGCGGTTACTACACAGCTTATATTACTTATCCACAGGTATAAAAATAGAGGAGAGAAGGTATAGGCTGAAAGTGTCTCGCTAGTAGAATAGAGAAAGAAGATGTAAAACAGCTACCTATCTCTCTCTCTAGTTGCCGCGATTAGAGAGAGATAGTTATCCGTCTCTCATCTTCTCTCTCTTTCTACTAGAGAGACACTTCCACTCGTAGGAGAGTCTATATTTTCTCTTCTCTATTTTTTATGCTCTATGGTCCTCCCGCTCACGTAAGCAAGCGGCGTCTCTGATTGGTGCAGCTTCATCATTGCATAACTCAAAAATTAAAACTTCATAGGAACTTTCAATTTGTTTTTTTTTTTTGTTTTTTTTTTCTCTCTATACAGCCATATAGCTTCGGACAGTTAGACGTGGGGCACCTTGTATTGTTATTTAGGGTGGCCACATGTCAGGGAAGTTAGGGAAATCAGGGAAATGGAGGGGAAAACAAAATTTGTCAGGAAAATCGGTAAAATGTCAAGGAATTGCGAATAAGGCAGTTTTTGACCCCCATAGCATACATCCTGACAGATATATCGCACCAAAAAATTCTGAAAAAAATATTCAAATATGTCATATAATACTATAAAAATTGAACTAGAATGTTTCGAAATACATTCATTTGGAAATTATTCATTATAATTATAATTATTCATTATAATGTATCAGTATAAAGTTCCTTTTTTTCTCATTATTTAACATCCCTTGAAATTAAAATATGACAAAATCATTCTTTCTTGAATATTTCCGCAGGGAAAACATTAAAGTCATGCATTCAAACACTCTTTTAAAAATTCCTTGCAATCTCTAGAATCAAATAAAATCTCTTAGTATTCCTTTACATTTTGAAATCGTTTGAAATATTTTTAAATCTCTTAGAATCCCTTGAAATTAAAAAAAAAAAAATTTCTAAATTTTCGGTGTCTGTTAAGCGTCTCGAAGGGAGCCAATTGCAGTGCAGGAACGAAAGTACAGGAAAAGTAGTACAGAAAGTAAAATAGGACAGAAAGTAAAAATACCTAAATAAATAAACCGGGGATAGTCTCTCTCTCTCCCTTATCCTATCGTATCATATTCTACCCTATCCTATTGTATCCTATAATATCCTATCATATCTTATCCTATCGTATTGTATCCTATTCAAACGTAACCTGTAGTATCCTATCCTATCGTATATTATCCTATCGTATCATATCCTACTACATACTATCCTATTGTATCTTATTTTATTGTAGGATGGTGTCGTAATAGTACATTACGTGACAAGTGTGAACTGACGGCTTTTTTGAAACGAGTGCGATGTTTTTGTAACGAGTCGTAGGCGAGGCGCCGAAGGCGCCGACGCCGCAGACGAGTTACAAAAACAGCGCGCGAGTTTCAAAAAAGCCGTCACACAAGTCACGTACGATACTTTTCATAACAAAATCATAAATGGCGTGCAGCGACTGTATTGTACTAAATTGTAGAATAAATGCGTGATAAGTGATAAGTACGTAACCTGATTGAAGTTGCGAGCGAAGGGGGGCGCGGGGTCCAGGGCGCAGCCCTGGTGGGGGTTCGGGGGGCGGAGCCCCCCGACTTAAAAAAAAACCAATTCTTAATGAAGAATGATCAAAC
>CAJFCP010025819.1:0-17648 GCA_904066005.1 Synergus itoensis | reverse complement strand
CACATTGATTTTTCGCAAAACTTTGAAGGAAAATACACTAGAGAATCTCAGGCTGTTCATTTTGGTGCTTCTCGTGAACAAATTACTTTGCACACTGGGGTAGTATATTCGAAGGACTTTCGACATGCATTCTGTACACTGTCAAAATCGCTTAGACATGACTCAGTTGCCATAACTGCACATCTCATTCCAATTTTAAGAAAGTACTTGAATAAATTTCCCGCGGTAAATCATCTTCATATCTTCAGCGACGGGCCTACCACCCAATACAAGAATAAAACAACATTCCATCTTCTCTCAACGTATGTGACCAAACTATTTAAACAAATAGAAAAAATCACGTACAACTTCTCCGAAGCTGGCCATGGCAAAAGTGCTGCAGATGGTATAGGTGCAGTAATTAAAAGAACTGCAGACAGTTCTATTGCTCATGGAGTAGATGTACCAAATCTCGAAGTTTTGCTTCAGGTTCTTCAAGAAAGGGTCAAAAGTGTTCATACTGAAATCATTTCCCTTTCTGATATTGAAAAAATTGATAAGATACTTCCGAAAGAACTCGAAACATTTAAAGGCACAATGCGTGCTCACCAATGGACTTGGAAGAACGGTAAGAATATACTTTATTTCAATGAGATGAGCTGTTACAGTTGCGCTCCAGGACGAAGATGCTGCCATTTCAGTATTGGTCAACTGAATCAAAAAAAGAACAAAAAAGTTGTCAAACAAAGAAAGAAACGTACGAAAAAATAAATCCGTGCTTTAGAGACGTATTCCTCTATTGTAAGCCTTGTTTTAGACGAAAATAACGTACTGAATACATGTAAAAATATAATTTATGTTTTGTGAGCGTTTAAAATTCATTTAACTATGTTTTTTCATTTCAATAAATTATAATGTTTTTTTAACAATAATGTAATAATAATTATTAAATCCTTTCTTGGATTTTAGAGTACTAGGAAGTTCATTCGTTCAGTATATCATATTTCTATGCAGCCACCCAAAATACCCAAGGATAAACATTCGTATAAAAAAAATTATTTACAAATTTTTGAGCCGCCATATTGGATCAGTAAACTTGAATTTTGAAATTCTGATATAAAATTCGGAATCAGCGAGCCGAAAAACTTTAGAATATTCCCTTCTATAGAGATCGGTCGATGAATCCAAATTCTAAAAGAAAACCAATAACTCTGTCAAAAAATTGTTTAAAAAAATTGAAAAAAAATTTTTTAAGCTTAAATATTTCAATAATTGCTTATCCTAGAACTAATGAATAGGCCTGATACAAATAAAAACCTATTTTAGAATATTTTTCCAAAAAAAGTTGCCCTCATCAAAAGTGCCCTGTTTCTGGAGAATCACCCATATACAAATCGTTATATATCTTGTAAATATCCTTTGTACTATTTAATTGAGTCTAATAAAAATTCTGCTACACATAAAAAATTACGCTGATAAGCTAGGCGATTCGGGTTCGATTCCCGGTAATGGAAAAATCTCTCCATGTGTCTAAGGCAGAGTCTGTCTAGAGATCCTAAAAGGAGAGTTGAGACAACTATACCCCCTCAACTGTGTTTCGGACGAACCGGAATCGGAAGCTGTTGCAGGCGCGCCAGAGTTTGAATTATAGTTATTTTGGCAAATGTGTTTGCATTTTAGAAAAAAACATTGAATTTACGTAAAACTTCCTGATTTTATTGATTTTTGATACCTATGTTATATTATATTTAAAGTTCTTATTGTTTTGCGTTTGGATCTGAAACGAATATGACATTTATGTCATTAAGTGATTATAGGATTATATTGATAATTGTGTTAACTGTGTACACTTTTGCAATGTTTGAAACTTAATAAAGTTTATCAGAAACGTAAATTATGGTGACTTGTTGCATTTTATATTGCAACAAATGTTGCGGGAAAAGTGGTCGTTCAAAGGCTTTTCCAAAAAATGAAAAACTTCGTGAATTGTGGCTGCAAAATATTAATCGTCAAGATTGGATACTAAATACATCATCACGCGTTTGTGAGGTAAAATCTATAGAATATTAGAATATAAATAATATTATAAGCAAAATTTAATTCGGATTAACTTAATTAAAGATGCATTTTTCGCCTGAAATGTGGGAAACAGTGGGCAATGAAAATAAACTTAGGGATGAAATAATACAATTTTTCATCTTCTATAAACAAAGCTTCATTTGTTCAAATAATATTATTTAATAAATATTTATAAATACAAATTTTTATAAATATTATTTTACTTACACTAATTTATAAAGTTTAAATGATTTTTTTATATCTTTTTGTATAATTGCAATAACTAAATTAAAAGTTTGATTTCAAAAATGCGCGCATTCTACTGACTTCCGATTTCGGTTCATCTACCAATCAAAAAGATAACACACATTGTCTCAACTCTCCTTTTAGGATCTCTAAGTCCGTCCACATTGCCTTACTGATAAGTCCAGTGGCGGAGGTAGGTATAGATTGGTTCATAGTTCCAGTTGGTCATAATCTCAATTGGCCACAAAATCACTAAATTCGAAAACCCCGGTGTAGGTGGATACTAGATGGCAATGCGCCTTAGCAAAAATCTTAACGAATCTAACCAATTAAAACCCTGCCATTTTCGCCAACCTAACTCCCTTCTAGTCTTTACTTTAACAGTGTTTTTAAAATTTAATAACTTATGGTAACTTTTAGTGATTTTGTGGCCAATTGAGATTATGGCCAACTGGAACTATGGACCAATCCACGGTCGTACATACAGGTCTAGAAACTCCCGTGGTGGGGGTACGCTCTTCATGTCATCACCTGTGCTTCTAAAATCTGCCACTATAGCCAATGGCGCTGCCAGTTATGGGTCCGTGGTCGCATCCAAACATAACCTTAATTCCTTTAATTGCATGATTGCATGCAATTAAGGGAATTAAGGTTATGTTTGGATGCGACCACGGACCCATAACTAGCAGCGCCATTGGCTATAGTGGCAGAATTCGGAAACTTTTGCGCTTCACTAACAGGCGTGCCCCCACCCCGGGAGTTTCTAGACCTGTATGTACGACCGTGGACCAATCTATACCTACCAGTGGAGGACCCGCGGACGAAACATAGAAGAGTAAACATATAGATGGCTGAATGCCATTACGAGTAGAGAAATACTTATTTCCTACATTTTAGTTAGTTTGACGATTTCTGGTATCCGTTTCCTTAATAATTTACTGATTACATAACGTTTTCAATGTGCTTTTGACTTTCTTCTATTTTTTCAGGCGCGGTTTGTTTTCTATACTCTGAAGTTTCCGTTTTTCGGCGAATTGCATTTTCGGCAATTATTTCTTCGTGAATTTAGATACACAAATCTAATACCTTCTCTCATGAGAATGGAAAAAAATAGGTTTTTGTGTAAATTGACTGAATATTTTGAGAAAAAACGTCGCCATTTTGTCTATTATTTTTTTAGAATTTTTTTTAATTGCATACGATCCTTTGAAAAGAAATGCTTGATTCGAAAACAATTCTGTAACTTTAACAAATATAGTCTAACAAATATAGGCTATAGATGGGTAAGCATGGTTGGTCTGCCTTGGCAGACATTTGGTTCATGTTTGGGTGGCAAGATGCTAACATTATAAAAATAATTTATCACAAGTGCCAACTTAGAAATAAAGCTTTTACAGACGTTATAAACAAATTTTGAAAAAAACATCGTTTTTATCAAAATTGACTGAAGTGATTTTGATAGTTCAATATATGCATACGACCCGAATGCGCGCTCTAGCGCACAGAGATGATTCTTATTTTTTTAAATTTTCCCGCGTTAGCGCGTCGCCTGTATTGACCAATAAGGAATCAGTTCACGCATTTCGAGATATTTCGATATTCGATGTGTATGATCTAGTGATGGGTCATCGAATGGAAAATATCGATGTTTCAAACATCGATACATCGAAAAGATAACATCGATGTGAAAAATCAACATCGATATCGTAAAGAAATTTCGATTATCGTTATTGCGATAATCGCGCACGCGCAGGGGCATCTGATTGGTTGTTATTTGGCGCGAAGTTTAAAATGCTAAAAAAATATTTTTGACACAATGGGTGAAAAAAATCGACATCGATAAGCAATATCGATGTTTAAAAAATCGATAATCGAAAGCAAAAATCGATGTTTTCGATGTTTCGACATCGATGTCCCATCATTAGTATGATCTTTTTAGAATAGGAATATTGTACAAGATATCACAGGTATTCTACAAAAAATCGGCCAGTTTTGCAAGCACATTCTCATCACACGTCGCGCTTTTGCATCCTTCGGGACGCTTGCACTCGCTTACCATCCTTTATAGATGTTATATACTTTTATTTTAATTACTTTAGATTTAAATGAAGAAGAACAGCTATTTACTTTACAAGGCGCGAAAGGAGGCAATTATCGAACGAGTGTGAGGTTGGCGTCACGAGCCGAAGGCGCAGTGATCACAGAACGTGGGA
This sequence comes from Synergus itoensis, assembly GCA_904066005.1. Lineage (NCBI taxonomy): Eukaryota > Metazoa > Arthropoda > Insecta > Hymenoptera > Cynipidae > Synergus > Synergus itoensis. Next base: position 13,152 of record CAJFCP010025819.1, on the reverse strand, counting down.
TTTTTCGGCCCCCACCACACGACCCACAAGTTCATGCTTTCTCCCTCTAGCAACAGTCACGAACCTGTTGATAGAGAAAGAAAGCATGAGCTCGTGGGTCGTATAGTGGGGGCCGAAAAATCCCACGTTCTGTGATCACTGCGAAGGCGAGTGACGCCATCACACGAATCGATAATTGCCTGTTTCGCGACGTGTGAAGTACAAAGCTTTTCATGACCACTGTAACGAATTCGATTTTCGAAACGATAGTGCAAATTTTTACTAGTGTGCTAGTACCGCCAGGATGGCGGGGAATAAGCTGATTGGGGCCCCGTAAGCTTGTTCGGGAAATTCTCTCCTCTCTCCCCCCTTCTCTCTCTTAGATCTGCTGAAACAAACGGCCAAAGAGAAGAAAGCCGACATATTGCTCTTTAGCGAGCAATGTAAAAAGCCAGACCTCTTAACCTGGTATCAAGAGATAACTGGCAGGGCTGAGATTCAAATCCTTAACCCAAAGCTGCAAATTAGTCAATTCCAGGAAACCGACAGTGGACACGTGTCGGTAGAGGTGGAAGGTATGCGGATTTACAGTTGCTACTTTTCGCCAAACGACCACGCGAATAAGTTTGAAGCGGAGATCCAGGACCTCGAAGATAGTGTAAGGGCAGCAGGGAAAGAAGCCCTCATAACCGGCGATTTCAATAGCAAATCGCCGCAATGGGGCGAAACCAGGCTGGACAAGAGAGGAGTCGTCGTAGAGGAAATGGTGGAAGGAGCGACGGAACGGTCGTAAATACAGGCCAAGAGTTCACCTTCACAAGAGGTGACTCAGGATCAATAATCGACCTGACAATAGCGATTGCCGGAACAGCCAGGAGAATAATCGACTGGACTGTTCTAGACGAGGAAACTCTAAGCGACCATCGGTACATAGAGTTCTCTGTTAGCCAGCACACTAAAAGAGGAAAGACGACAGGAAGTCGGGATAGGAAGATCAAGCACCTGTCTTGGAACACAAGGAAACTCGACGAGGGAAAACTGAAGCTCTTTCTGGAAGAAGCAAGATGTATCGACGAGCTCAATTGGGTGAAAAAACCCGAAACAACGGAAGCCCTAGTTGAAGCTACTCGAAGCAAAGTGATCACTTCATGCGACGCGTGTGCACCACGATGCAAATTCGACAGGAACGTAGGGAACTCTATGTACTAGTGAGATGAGGAACTGGCACGATTGCGCAAAGAATGCCTGAAAACGAGGAGAGAGAGTATCCGATCCAAGGGAAACAGGTCCCGTAAGACCAAATGGAAGGACGCAAAGAAAGCCTTCAAAAAAGCGCTGAAAGAGAGCCAGTCAAAGTGCTGGAAGGATTTGATTGCTGAGGTCGAGAAGGATACGTGGGGCTTGGCGTATAAAAGTCACCAAGAAATTGGTAACTAGACAAAAGACCCCAGGACTGGATAACCCGCGGTGGTTCAGAAAAATAACGAAGGCGCTCTTTCCACGGGAGGGAGCATGGGCAACAAAGGGATGGAAGGACGTGGTGGTGAAGGAGGAAAATCTCTTCACCCTGGACGAACTAAAGTCGGCGGGTGCCAAAATGAAAACGGGCAAAGCACCAGGCCTGGATGGGATACCGAACGTAATCTTGCGAAAGATAATCGAAGTATACCCGGGCATGTTGCTTGAAACATTCAATGCCTGTCTTCAGGAAGGAGTGTTCTTCAGTGACTGGAAGAAGCAGAAGCTGGTCCTTCTTAGGAAGGGAGACAAACCGCTGAACGAGACATCGTCCTACAGGCCAATATGCCTTCTGGACTCAATGGGAAAGCTTTTGGAAGGGCTGATCCTCCAACGACTGGTTAGTCACATAACCGGAGAATATAGTATGTTCCAGAAACAATTTGGATTCTGAAAAGGCTACTCGACTGTCGACGCGATCTAGACAGTGGTTGACATGGCAAGGAAGGCAAGGGACAAGACCGGGAGACTGCAGAAGAAGGGGTTTTGCGCTCTCGTCTCAATAGACATCTGCAACGCCATCAACTTAGTGTGGTGGAAAAACTGCATTGAAGCTCTAGAGAGTAAAAGGGTCCCAGCATATCTACTTCGTATGCTCGACAACTATCTGAGCGATAGATGGGTGGTCTACGAAGGAGACTCTTGGACAATCAAAGAGGAAATGACGTGCGATGCACCACAGGGCTCAAGGGTAGGGCCTGTCATATGGAATGTCACATATGATGATTTCCTGAAAATAACCTGCCCGAAGGCACTGAACTGGTAGGATTTGCAGACGATACTCTTATCGTCTGCGCAGCGGAAAACGTCGACATCATGGAGCTGAGGGTCAACGAGAGCCTGAGGAGAGCCAAGCGCTGGCTGGATGGGAGAGGCCTTCGAATGGCCTTACACAAAACAGAAGCAGTGCTGGTCACAGACAGGAGATCCTTTAGGACCCCTAGAATAGAACTGGAGGGGACGGAAATAAAGTGGAAAAACCAACTCACCTACCTCGGAGTGGAGTTGGATAGGAAACTAAACTTCCGCCACCATGTAGTAAAAGTGATCAACAAGGCCATCGAAAACAGCGGAAATATCTCTAGGTTAATGCCCAACGTGGAGGGACTAAGAGAAGCGAAAAGAGAGTCCTTGCATCCGTCTTTCACTCGAAACTGCTTTATGCAGCACCAGTGTGGGCGACGGCCGCGGCAAACTACTCCTTGGGAAAAATGCTAGCATCGGCGCAGAGAGGTGTGGCATTGAGGATCGCCTCGGCCTACCGCACAGTGTCCACCAGTGCGATACTTGTTCTCGCAAGTGTTCTGCCGATAGACCTCCTAGCCCTTGAAAGGAAGGAAATCTATTGCCAGAGCAAGGAACGAGCTTGCCTCACAAACGAGGAAGAGAACAGGCGAATCAAGGCTGAGGTGAAAAAGGAAGCCAGAGCCAGACTAACGCGCGAATGGCAAGAGCGCTGACTGAAAGCAAGCACAGGCAGATGGACGCACCAGCTCATTCCACAACTCCTCACGTGGTTGGGAAGAAAGCATGGTGAAGCCGGTTTCTACCTAACGCAAGCCTTAACCGGTCATGGATGCTTCAATGCGTACCTCAAACGGTTCAAAATCAGGCAGTCGGAAGCTTGCGACTTCTGCAACGACCCCATGGACGACGCAAAGCACACGTTGTTCGTCTGTCAAAGGTGGCAGACATACCGAGAAGAGATTAATATCGAAACGGGCATAGAAGTTAAGCCCGAAAAAATGGTCTCTCTTGTGGTGGAGTCTGAGGAAAAGTGGAGGAGCATAGAGACATTTATTGTCCTACCTAAGTAAATTAGATCTCTTCTTCATTAAAACTAACGTAATTAAAACAAAAATATAGTGCAGCAATAAAAGTTGGTAAGTAAGGGAAAGCACGCGAAGCGCGTAAGAGTCTCGTAGGGCCCAAACACGCAACCCGGAACGCAATGGGTAATGAGAATGTACCCGCGAAGCGGGCAGATTTATTTAAATTTGTTTAGAGCTTTTGTAACAAAAATTTTGAAGTTGGAACTTGGAGTAAATTAGTCTCATAATGGTAGAAACTTACCACCAACTATGTATCAAATATCTGCCAGAGCAGACCAACCATGCTTACTCAACTTTGTAAAAAGTTCTGTACTTTGAAAAACTTTTTCAACAAGGATTAAAAATTATATTACCTGACTTCCGGAGTCGTTGAGGTGGTGGGATTAGATATGCTGGACGGAGTATGAGTTACTGCCTGTATATTTCGAGTGTTTGGTTTCTTTGAAGGAGCTGAAATTAATTAAGATTTAATTAAATTTACAATTTAAAAGTATCACGTAATCGCCTCAAAAACTTTCGTACACCCCCCAAATGATTAACCGTGTTGTTTTGCTAATACCAAGCTCTCATTTTAACAAAGTAAACTACGTATTAAATTTTAATTTTCAAAGCTGATTTTATTCCTTGAAAGATTCTATAAAACTCTATTTGGGTGGTTTATTTTTAAAAATTATTATGTAAAAATTATTATATAAAAATTATTATATGGGCATTTTTCTGTAAACTGGGCGACTTTTCTAGGAAAACTGTCTCGGAAACTTTTTAACGTATATATTTAGTAAATCTTATTCAGGGGATATATATCCGCCTATTTATTAATAAACGGCAGGTGAACCAAAAATATTTTGATTACTTTAGAAAATATTGAGCACTTTCTGAAAAATTGATACAGACATGGGCGGATTAGGACCCTTCGGGGCCCGGTGCTTAAATTAACGACGGGGCCCCTTTCAGGCGGGGGATTTTAGGAAAAAGAGCATATGCGTTCTCATTGTAGAGATTTTTATGTAATTAAATGCACTTTAATTATAACAAATAAAAATTTATTTTCGTGTAAATAATACAGGGAATAGCCATCAAATATGTTTTTTTCTACTTTTTACTTCAGCAAATTCTTTTATTAAGCCATCGAAGTTAATCAATCTAAGTAACTCCTTTTCGATTGTAAGAAGAGAATGCAGATAGTCTTTCGTCGCCCATAGTAGATCTATGCATGTCTTTTATTCTTTTAAAGACTGAAAATGATCGCTCGCTTTCACAATTTGCTATAGGGATAGTAACAAGAAGCCTGTAAGCAATATACACATTTGGAAAAACAAACGCCATCTCGTTATCGACTATCCAATTCAATACCACTATAGGACAAATTGTGTTGTCATTTGCTTTGGCTTTTTCGTCCGATCGATTAGAGAAGTAACCTGGAAATTCTTGATTTTGTATTTTCACCCGCTGTATAAATTGTTTGAGTTCAATCAATAACTCTTCACTTAAATCATTAGAATGAATTTCAACAAGTTTTTTAACCTTCGGCCATAATTCTTCCGAATCAATAGTCAATAGTTTAGTTACGAATCCAAATAAATCAGTAATAAAACTATAAGCGTCGCTACGATTGTTTAATTCCATTGCTAGTTTATCTATCATTACGTAAAACGTTTGAATTTTAAACTTTTCAGATCCATGCAAAACTTCCGTTTGCGTTTCTCTATTGTTCAGTCTCTTCGTTATGCGTCTTTTATTTGAATCTGAATAATCCTGGTTGATAGATTTGCTAAGAGCTTTTGCTGCAGTCTCGAGTGTATCAAATTCATTGCGCAAATCTGAAACAAAACCAACCAATGACAATAGCATTGCATTGGCGTTACTCGGATTAGAATTCGTAATTGCGTTATTCGGATAATAGCATTGTTATTCGGAGAATTCAACAATTGTTATTCGGACAATAGCATTGCATTGGCGTTATTCGGATTAGAATTCGTTATTGCGTTATTCGGATTCGTTATTGCGTTATTCGGATTAGAATTCCTATACCGGAATTGCACGAATTGAGACGATTTTTGTATGGCACACGAGCTACTCTTTCAGCATGGTAAGTTCTCATACGATATTCGCAACAGAGTTCTTTCCGTGTACGTACATTAGTGATAATAAAAAGTCGATTTATAGTACTTCCGTGATCTTTCGATAATGTCTTAGCTAATTATCATAAACTTTAAATTTAATATTCTTTTTTATAGAGCTGAAGAGAGTTTTACATAAAAAATTCTGTTTAGCATTTTAAAATAATATTTCGTCAGATTCCATTTGAAATTCTATCCTTTACTTTTTTTCTGTATAACCACGGGTTATTTTACTGCAATACTTCATATTTTATTTTTTCCTCGGGGAACTGGGGGCCCCCCACTAGTGCGGGGCCCGGTGCTTCAGCACCAACAATGATCCGGCACTGGATACAGGAGACTGTTTATTTTAATGAATAATACCATTTTCAGTACTAAAATTAAATCTTGTTTATTTTTAAAAACTTTAGAGCTTAGAAATTAAATAATTGAACAATAAAGAAGCACAAAAATCAAAAATTTTTTAATAATATTTTATTTAAACTTAAATTTTAACTGTGAAATCTTAATATGTAATTACTATCAATTAAAATCACATTCATTGGAAGAATCACACGTGTACCTAAAACAATGAAAAACGTAATATAAAGACAGTCCTCTGGAGGTAGAAACAGTCCCCTGTCCTATTGAAGGGCAGGGGACTATTGCCAGGGGACTGTTTTATTTGATTTCATTGAAAGGTAACACAAAATGTAATTAAGTCATGTTATTTTAATGTATACATATAGAAAATATTTATCTATTATAACGATAGGAAGTATCTAAAGTGTAATATAGTATATTAAAAAGAAATAAAAATTTTCCCTACCAGGGGACTGTTAGCTGACAGGTTACGACATGACTTCCACCAAGGGAAGCTCGTGCAGCACGAAAAAAATGGCGACCTGACGGTAATGGCTGCAACCAAGCAAACTTCAAATCGTATGCTTCCTGTTTCACGCAGAGCCGCCCTTGTTTAATCTTTAGACTACGTGGTGCGTAATTTTAAACATAGACAGGGGACTGTTCACAAGATGCAAAGACAAACTTTAATTTACTCTTTTAGTATGATAAAATAATATTTATGAAAAATCAACATGTCCCATTAACAATGAAATAATATTGTTAGAATAATCAAACAATTTGATTGATTCCAATAGTTATTATCATAATTAAATTAATCTGAAGTGACTGTACTGCTTCGGTGACACGCCAGGGGACTGATTTTGCGGTTTATAAAAAAGTTTTTGATACAATAAACTTCATTTTAAAAGATATTGAATGCCAAGCAGAGCTAGATTAGATTATTATCTTTTAAATTTATTTACGAAAAATTTATAATTTGAACTTTTTTATACAATATTGGCCTGAGACAATGAGTTGCCCAGTTTACAGAGAAATGCCCATATATGCTTACTTTTTTTTTATTAAAAAATAATTTTTAATCACTTTTATTTTTATTAAAAACCATCCAAATCGAGTGGCGCAAGAAATTTTAACATTTTAAAACATTATTTTTTTTATAAGCTAAGCTTCAGTATATTTTATGAATTAAGTTTCAAATAACAACCAGAATATTTTTTCTTATTTAATAAGTTATTTTACAAATAGCTTAGTTTTGAAGTGGACTGTACGTAGTGTACAATGTACATATATTGTACTTCAAAAAAGTGACAAATTTGATCTAAACAGTGACTAAAAGTGACTAATTTTGAACCAAATAGTGACAAAAAATGACTAATGTTCGCACATTAAGAGGTCTATTATACCGACAATAACAATTATTAACTCCAAAATTTCGATTTAATCACATATATTTGATAAGCTTGCTTTGAAATGATTAGATGAAATTATAGTCAAAATTTCCAGAATAAATTTTACAAGTCACAAACTGTAATTTATTTTATTACAAAATAAAGAAATCTTTCAAAAAACTGCCGTATTTATATTCCAAAATGCTTTACGATAGGAACTGGGAAACCGGAAAATCACGAAATAAAATTATTTAAACTTCAATATTAAATAAAATTCTCCTTTACAAAAATCACTTAAAGTGACTGTTTCTTAAAAAACGTGACTTATAGTGACTTTTTCCTTAAAAAGAGACTAAAAGTGACTGTGTGGCAGCCCTGCTTACTGTTATAATAGAAAAGTCTGATTGAAATTTAATATACATGTGCGTAATAGTAGGTACATTACGATCCAAGCCCAGAAAGTTGGATTTCCGGGCGTGTGTGATATGGAGACCGAGGCCTCATATATCACACAAGCCAGAGCATCCAATATTTCTGGCCGTGTGTCGTATACTATTCTTCTTCATCCCTAGCTGGAAGTAAGTTTAATAGTTAATCAAATGCTGCTAGCTCGTGCTCAGATACACTCGACTCTCCCAAATTTCACGAAATCAAAAACAGAGGCCCCCCTCAAATTTCACCAAATACCTTCCCTCTATAGTCACATCAATTACGCATGCGTATTGCGTATCAAATAATATTTTTCAGTACTTTAAACTGCGCGCCAATAGCAACTAATCAGATCCCGAGCGCCATGGCATGCGCAGTAGTATCACGTGCTTAGTGAGAAAGATGCTGGTGAAATTTAAGGGAGTCAAGTGTATATCTATATCTATGCTTTTTCTTTTATGGCCTACATCAGCGCGCCCTCCCGGCCATCTCGCGTAGCACCGTGTCGATGTGTTTTGCTTTCGCTTCTGCTCCATAGAGATATTATAAATAGAGTAGGAATGCCAATAAGTGGGAGTGTCCACTGGCTGAAGAGAGAAAGAAAATCGAGGAGGTATTTGTGTCACTCTCTTTCACTATGCGGTGTGCATGCGTGACACTTGACAGGCGTGACTGTGTATACAACGACTGTGTATGTCAATGTATATGTCAATGTGTATTTCAATGTGCATGCTCCAGTAGACAAAGACACCTCTATCAATATCATCTTTTCTCTCTCTCCCGCCGATCGACATTCCTACTTACACGCGCCCCTATGACATGCCTACTCTATTTATAATATCTCTATGGATTATACAGATATATGAGATTCAGCAAGAACACTCTAATAAGGACGTTAAACTCCGATGGAGGGAACTGTTTGAATGTGTCTATATATTCATGTGTCGTCGAAAAAGATTATAATTTTGTTTTATAATAAGGTTTTTTAAGGGTATTGGAGCCAAGTTTCAATTTAAAAATTCCATTTCTTCACACTCGCTTGAAACCTTACGTAAACAAACATAAGTTTGAGGTTAGATTCGTGATCCGTCAGATCTGTCAGATTTTCTGTTGATGCGCAGAACAAAAACAAACTACGTGAAAATGCGCAACGATAACCGAGCATCCCCTCTGCCGACTACATTTTTGGGCTCACGATTCCTTACCCCCTCCATCGGAGGCCTTAAATGAGTTGCTTATAGTTACTATACATTTAACACCACGAACATAGTATATGATGCTAACTTAATATTTATTTTTTCAATTTAAAAAATATAGAAAAAATATTTAAATATTTAAATATTTAAATATTTGTTTATATTTCAATTTTTTTTTTCTTATTATGACAACGGCAATGACATTCTATTTATATTTTATTTTCGCTGAAACTATTAAATGAAACAGAAATATTTGACATGAATATTTAATATTTTTGGGATATTTTAAATCTATTTGTTAGATTTTATTATTTATACATCAGGATATATTAAAGGAAATTAAAAAGAAATTAAAAAGAAACATTAAGAAAAACAAATTTATCTAATGTTAATTTTCTTTCGAAAATTACAATTAAACATAACTTTCTTATTTTTTAATGAAATGTATTAATCTTATAGGACAATCGATTCGTCTCGACATAAGGAATCTTTTTTCTTGTGACGTCTGCTTTGAATTTTGATTATTTGAGACGTTATAGCCGAAAAATAAATTTCAATAAAATTATAAAAGTACATAAAACTTGTAAAATTAAATATTTTGTTAAAGCCTTGTGAGAAATTCAACTAGGTATATAACGGAATAAGTATGCCAAATTTCAACAATTTATCTGTGCGCGTTCTTAATATATTGCTGGATTGTGACACACACACGCGGAAAATTTTTCGGAACATCACATGAGATATATTCCCCTTGAAATATGTTCAAAAAAAGCCTTTCTTTGGAAACTGGATTTTGTCACCACTACAAAGCTTTCTCTATGAGGAAGCAATTGCAAAAATTTCTAACAGCGCATAATTTTAAACATAATTCACTTACTTGGAGAAGACGAGTCCTTTACATCTATGCTTCGCAACCTTTTTCGTCCAGGAAGTTGGGGTTCCATAAAATTTTTAACTGCTGCTTTATCTGAAGTACATAAAACTGATGAAAATATTAAAGTAAGTATTAAGCTTAGCTGTAAGACAAATACGTTAGTATTTTTTCATTTAGTTACAAAGAAAGACTACGTAATTTGATTTTTATAATATTAAGGATTTAAAAATATAAATAAAATATTAAAATTTAAATATTTAAAAAATATTTCCAGTTCACTAGAACTTTCACAAGTAATATATCCAAATAAAATAACTAATACTGTATTTTAATATTTCTGTATCGAAACCAATGTTATTTATCTAAAAATCTACGAGGGGTGATAAACTCTCGATTTATACAGTGTCCGTGTTAAAGTAACGTTTGTTGATCCAGACAGTAAGTAACTGTATCAATAACCAGATAGGTTCGTAAAAAAAGGAACTTTAAAAGTAACTAGTTACATTTTTTCATGCAACCGTAACAGCAATCGTAACTAGTTATTTTTAAATAGTAACGAGGTCAAAATTGAATGGCAGTGACATATTAATTCATATACCAAAAGCCTCCTATGTGCCAATTTATCATTATGGTGGAAGAATTCCCTGTTCACAATTTCATATTATAGATATAACTCTAGTGTAGATAAAAAATACGTACCATTATCTGGAGTATTTGAAATCACAGTATTTGTTGTCTCTGGATTGGAAGATTTTTTAACTCGTCTTTTAGGGGACTGCTCGAGTTTGGTAATGAAATTATTAACTCCACCTTTATAACTCGTGGGTTCTTCTAATATCTAAATAGAAACAATAGGAACATAAGTGAAGGGTCATGGGGAAAAATGATCATTGTCCACTTTTTTAAATTATCCACAATAACGATTTAAAAGTTTCGATCCTTTACATATATTCTTGTTCCTAAACTCCTTATTTAACAATACCAAATAGAAAAATTTAACAATTTCTAATTTATCTATTAATATTAAGAGAAATATAAAAAATATATGGATATTAATCGATATTATCCGTTATAGCTACAGGAAACTTAATCAGCATCGATTGCCGGATCATCTATATACTCATCGTCGTGTTCCTTAGTGTTTTCAGTTGCGTTATCTGAAATTAATGATTCGTAGCATCTTTTTACTTCAAGTTTAATTAAAGTGCACGGAACTCGCGCTGGAGCTACTGCTTGAACTTTGATCATTCTTACATGTACTCAGATGTATTCTGATCGTTCTTACACGTACTCGGATATACTGTAATTGTTCTTCCCCGACACCCGATATCTGTCACCTTTATTTTTAGTGAAACTTTGATCAAACTTCTCATTTAATAATTGTTTTGAATTTATCAGTAATAAGCTGTAAGATAAAACTCTTATTTTAATTCTTTTTCAAAAACTGGACAATGATAGTTTTTTCCCGTGACCCTTCAAGTGTTTTATGCCAATACTACGAGTCAATTCCTTACATAATGATTATAGAATCTTTCAATGTGAATATTTTTTTTTCGCTTCATGTCTAGTTTTAGTAAAAAATATTTATTATTGCGAGCGTAATGTTTACGAAACTAAATTTGCTCTTAAGATAATTGCCACATGCCGTCAAGAGACTTTATAAGAGAAGGACACCAGATTTAATTTAAAAAGTGTTTAACTATATGGGAACTGTTTTTCATAATTATCTAGCTTTTCTTAAAATTAAATGTCTTTTAATAAATTCTTACTGATTCTTGTTTCAATTTTGATTTAGGGAAGGAGGAAGTCCTCAAAGATAGACCACGTAGTTGTCGATCCAACAATAGTAAGTATGTTGCTGTTTTATACTCTGTACGATTACTCTGCACCATTTCTTTCCATAGATGTTCAACAGATTCCCCACACAGTGCCGACATAGTACTTAAGACTTCTTCGTCCTTTTCAAACTAACAACAGATAACACACTTTATATTATACATACATTTTCTCGACTGTTAGCTAAAAGCGTAAAGGTTCACACATTTAATTAACGATGTATTGCGACATACATGTATAAAACTCTTGACTAGAAATATCAAATTTTGTAAAGCATGAAAAAGAAGCAAATTTCTATTTCAGATTCAATATTTCTAACTCGCATATTTATTAAAATTTATTATTAAAATTTATTATTTCACTTAAAATTTAGAGGAGAGTACCCAAATATGAGATATTCTCGTAATATGAGATAGCGGGGTTTAGCTAAACTAAGAGATGCACTCTGTTGGTTCTATCATTAACTTGGATCCCTTGAGGAAAAAGTAATTTTGTGGTAGTCATTCTTTTTATTATGCTTCAAAAGATCCTGAGCAAACTTTTTGTGAAATCGGTGGTGGTCGCGTTCTTGGAAAGTAAGCCATTATACCCGATTTATTAAGTATTAAATAAGTAATCAGCAGTCAAGTCTACCTGGAGGGATAGGGATTGAATAACTAAGTATAGGAAAATATCCATAGTGTTCAATAGGGTGGTTCAAAAAGGCTTTTTTTTCTAGAGAGTCTCGATCCCCCCAATTTGATTCGAAATCCGAAAAAAGAAATGTCATACACGGTGTCCCACCACCTATACAACTACCGGTAATATGTGATAGAGCACAAAAAAACAAACAGAAAAGTCCTCTGGCAAAATTTGATCCGGGCCTTAGTTTGAGCACAATAAAGCTTCAAAGAGAAAGATATTTTCTGGATCTATTGAATCATGAATGAAGTGTTTTTACATTTATTTAAGTAAGAGGGGAGTGACGGGACAGGGGATTTTTAAATTCGTACAAATGGGTTTATGAGTACTGCAAAAACTGAATATATCCCTAGCGAAAGCTTCGGATTGAAATTCAATTCGAAATTTTCCGAACAATTCCGAATAATTCCGAACTTCTTTAAGGAGAGGCAGTTAGAAAAAATCTTATAGATTCAAGATGAATTTAAAAAAGAATTTTAGATGAGTTCACAGAAACTCAAGATATTAACCCTTAAGTGGTAACATCATTTTCGGCCTCTTTAAGTGATATCGTCGGGTCACTTGTGTCTGGAGCTTTAAAAAGTGCTCTAAAAAATTCCGCCAAATTCATCAAATCTCATCAACTATCCTAGTATAAGAATCAATTACTATATTGCTGATTTTATTATTTGTTTAAACAAATAAAATTTTCCAAGAAAGAAGCCTTTAAAGCCTTTATAGCCTTTAAAAATTACAATTGAATCAGATTTTTAAGTTCTCTGTGGAGCGAAAGAAAAACTACAAAACTGTTAATAATTATTTTAAAATAAATATTACAACTCATAGTTTTCTTATACCTAAACTCAGCTTCAGCTGGCTTCAGTATATTTTTCTAAATAAGTTTCAAATAAAATTCAGTATCTTTTTTTCGACATTTTAAATCGTGTTTAGAAATTGCTCAATTTTTAATTGGAT
>CAJFCP010025814.1:107758-131177 GCA_904066005.1 Synergus itoensis | reverse complement strand
TTTTTTTGTAAATAAACGAAATAAAATTATTTAATTTGTTTTATAATAATTATTAATAATTTTTCGGAGATAAAATTGAAAGTAGATGTTATTTAAATAAAGAATAATAACAAACAAATGTAAAAGTATCTTCTCATATTTTCTCGATAAATTCTCACTCTATCGGTAATATACCGTAATTTTCATTGTTACCTTCTCCAATTTTATTTTACCGAGGAGAATTAAAGAGAAACTAAAAATAGCTCTGCATTTTAAATCACCATAAATTTTTAGCAACTCCCGTGTAAAAATGAGCATTTAATTTTTGCATAAAAATGATTCTATCAAAATTATATACTCTCAAATCAATTTCCTTGGTATGATAAATCATTTCAGAATGTCTAATTTTTATACAATCATTTTTATATATAAATTATGTAGAATATTTTTACATCTTCTTCTCATTTTTCAAGATGTTTTCGACTTTGACATCATGTTTCTTGGGACCACACTTTCCACACAGATACGAATATGGTACGTATGATACCCAGCGTAGGTTCAGAGCGATTTTCCACCGAGTGGGAGATAACGATGAAATATAGGTACAGGGCGACTGCTAGCCCCGGTAAATTTCGAAATGGCCGGCGGACACCTCCCAGAGGAGGTCGGTGATGTCAACCCGTCGACATCAGTCACCGACGTTTCTACGGAGTATTAATTTCTGTGAAAGGTTCGCGACGCGATCTCTCTGCCCTCGTCCTCTCTCTTTTCTCTATCCTTTCATAAATATTGGAGCTCCCGCCGATGTCACCCGACGAATACTGTAATTTTCTTCTCCTTTGAGTGCCTTTGAGAAAATAAAACGCCGTCAAACAATGTGAAATCTTGAACAAACTAATTACCATTTGCCAATAAATCCTCAAATTTCACATTTTTAATGGATCATCTGAGATTCTGAGAACTCAATAACTAGGCTTATGTTACGTTCCTGAACAATGAGCTAATAAAGTGTATTAAAAGGAATTTATTTACTTAAAGCATAGTATTGAATTTCATAAAGAGTCTCAAACTCGAAACATCCTTTGCTATTCGTTTGCTTTTTAATTGACTTTTAACAGCTTTTAATGTACCAAATATTGACGTTGCTATTGTTCCAATCGCTTATCGCGAGTTTTTGTCTTATGATATCTGTCACCAAAGTTTCACAATTTGTTGTTCCGTAGGTAAAAAAATTAATAAATAACTTCGCAAGTAGAAGTTGGTGGAGTCAGAGTTTTTTATTCTGCACTTTGGTCTAGGTATTTACTACTTTTCTTTTTCTATTACGAAATCAGTTTCGGATTGTTAACCTCTATTTCTCCTTCGATCAGTTAAAATCTAGAATCTCGACCATATAGGACGAGAAGTAGAATTTCGTCCAATCAACCGGAAAAAATGTCGGATTCTGGAGAATTTCGAGATGTAAACGTTGCAGGAAATTTCTCGGAAGAGTGGATCGCATTCTATCAGCTTCCGGCAAGACATCTATCGTCTCAGAATCTAGGAGGTCGCAACTTTTTCGAGAAGTGGTTTCCGGCAACGAGCCGTCATAAAGTAACGAGCCAACTTTCCCACAGTAATGACTCGGGAAGTGATTTAATTCTTCTTTTTACTAAGGTAATAATAGTGATGTATGGGGCAGCTGCAGAGACCGTAGTTTGATCGATTGCACATTTCTGCTAATATTGTTCTGACTTCCAATTTTAAAGTAAAGTAAAAGTCCGAGATATTTTTAAATCCACAAATCTGTCTTTATTAACCATTTTCGCCTCTGTACCACAATTGTGTTTAATGCCTAAATTCCTTTTCTTTTAATTATCTACTTCTTGTATTTTCGAGAAAATAATATATTCCAATTTCACTAAAAAAGCTATTATCCTTAATCCAAAGTATATAGCTTCCAATCTTCAAAGTGGCTGGCCACAGAGAAAAAAATGCGACTCGATTTGTGAAATTTGTATCTCACTGTTTGCTCTATAAGATCAGCTACGCACGTGGAATGAATAGATGAGCTCCATGGAGTTGAATTTTTCAAGCGTTGTGGATCGCATCGTTCTTTTCCTCTCTCGCCTTAATACGTTCACCGTTTCCCCCTCGACGATCACACATGAAAAAAGATCCTCATGATCGGTGAAAATGGAGATAATGTCGCGTGTGACAAGCGTACAAACGAGACTAAAAGAATGTTCGTATATAGTTCTTCATTATTCAACGTTTTTTTTACGTTTTCCCGTAATTTACGACTTTAATACAAACTATTAGGGGAAGGGGGGGCATAACGGGGACGTTACGGGAAATAAACAATAAAAAAATAACGATATATCATATTTATTAATTAAAACTAAATGCAGCCCTTCGTGACATATTAAATTATCATTTGGCATAGGATTTGGTCAAATAACTAATTAAATAAGGTTTCAGTTGAAACTTTACGAAACCCTCATCAAAACCTCATCGTGTCCCAGGTTAGAGGCAGTACGGGGTGCCTAGTTATTTTGCGTTATTTATTTAAATAATAAACAAAACAAACGAATCGGTAGTTTAAGTGATTTTGTCCAAAACATATCAATAAGTAGTGTCGCTAGAAGAACATTATAAAAATACGATGGTAATAATGTAAACACGTACGTTTTTACATGCGTTTTCGTGATTACCCAAAATTAGATCAAATGACGTCGAAAACTTTTTTTTGTTGTAAAAAAACAAACGCTCGCAGTCTTGAAGCTGTTCACTTCCGGACTGAGGACTGATACAACATGACCACCCTCTGGCGTCAATAAAACAAGTCTAGTGCATGTAGTTACTTGTATGTGTTGGTAGCCCCGTTGTGCCTCGCGTCCCCGTCATGCCCCCCCTTCTCCTATCTAATTTATTTTCATAGTAAACTCAAAGATTCTATAAAAAAATGGTCTCATCAATCCAAAAGTACTAATTTATAGGTACTTTGAAATTTTATAAATTACATTACACATTATTATCTATTAAATGAATTCATTATTCATGTGAAATCATTAATATTTTTGTAACGTATTTTAATCTTTTGAAACTACTATAAAACTTAGCAAAAGTTAATAATGTTGGATCCAAGTTTCAACCTCAAAATTAGATCTATATCTACAATTAGACCTACATCGCATCTACAGAGCAAAAATGTAACTCAAGGTTCTTAATTTACACTGCGAAAGTATCAAAAGAATTTAATTGAAATAAAAAACATCATTTCGTACTTACATAAAATCAGTTTGAATTATCATAATTAGAAAGATATTTTGACGAATAGTAAATATTTAGTGACGAAGTGTCGACATAGGTTAGCACCTTTGCTCGTCGAACATAAAACTAGTCTTGACTTGACGAGCGTTGAGAATAAGAGAGAAAAGCTGACTTTCTTCTTCTCGTATGAAACGGAAGAAGTTATTAGTGCGCAGGGGGACTACAACTACATGATTTAATTTATATTTAAGAGGTGGCGCCAGGTGTCTGTTCTAAATGTGATCTAGTGAGGTCTGGTGAGGTGAACCGATCATTTGGCAATTAGGGATCTTAATATTGAAATTTAAATTAGAGTACTTTAATTGAAGCTTTAAATCAGTGATGTCTAACGCGTGAGTAAATGAGTAGCTGCGGCTACCCCCACTCTTACCTCTAATGGCCTGATTCCCCTCGGCCCTCGGCTGCCGGGCGAACACTTTAGCTCGTGCTCAGTTCGTCAGTTTATGGACTTTTTAAATGAAATTTTCAGAGAATGTGCTTTCGGGTGTCCTTCGATTGATAGAGCAATAAGAATTCAAAAATTTATTTTTAAAAAATTTATATTAAATATTTTCTGATGCTCGGAGAGAATCGGACTTTTGTAACTTCGAGCGTTTCGTTTATCGAGGGAATTCTGAGCAAGCAAAAACTTCTCAGGACAAAAATGCGGAGAAAACTATAATAAAGGTTTTTGGAAAGTTTCAGATCAAAATATTTAATAGTTCAGGAATAGTTATGATTTTAGTTCATATAAGCGCTGGAGGTAAGTCGTAGAGAATATAGTACGCTCGGAAACTCTAGCGCTGACATGAAATAAAATCATAACTACTCATAAACTATTAAATATTTTGATCTGAAAATTTCCAAAAAACTTTATTATAGTTTTCTCCACATTTTTGTCCTGAGAAGTTTTTGCTTGCTCAAAATTCCCTCGATAAACGAAACGCTCGAAGTTACAAAAGTCCGATTCACGCCGGGCAACAGAAAAAAATTAATAAAAATTTTTGAAGAATAAATTTTTGAATTCCTATTATTCTGTCAATAAAAGAACACCCGAAAGCACATTCTCTGAAAATTTAATTTAAAAAATTTAAAAACTGATGAACTGAGCACGAGCTAAAGTGAAAAATGGATTAAAATCGATTTTTTCAAAAAATACAGTTTTTTAGCTATAATTTGAAAACTAAAATTCGAAAATTTTCTTGAAAGCTCGATTTCGTCCGCCCGGCAGCTGAGAGGAATCAGCCCATTAGAGGTAAGAGAGAAGGTAGTCACAGAAAAAACAGGAACTGAAAGTGTTTACAGTTTAAGACAGTTTTTATGCTGAATTTAAGTTTAAGTCAGTTTTTAGTCTTGTTTTCTTATTTCTTAGTCTTAAAACAGGACTAAAAACTGACTTAAACTTAAACCAGCCTAAAAACTGACTTAAACTGTAAACACTTTCAGTCCTTGTTTTTTCTGTGGTCAGCTACTCATTTACTTACGCGTTGGACATCACTGCTTTAAATTATTTGTGATGTAAATTATAATTATAGAACTTCATAGTACATACTTATATTATTATACATAGAAAATGAACCATATGGTGAAATAATATGATGAAAGGCATATTATATATTGAACGAATTTAAACGTGAATTTGCAAACTATGATGATTGGAAAATAATTTCATAGTTGTTTAATATTATAGAGCGTGGAGGATCTTGATCAAGATTCTTCGCGAATGTAGAAAGCAGAGGATATTATTGCACTCATGTCTCATGGTATTTGTATGTGACTCGAATGCGAGTAAATGCAACACGACAAGTATAGACTGTAACGAGGAAAAATATTTTTCTCGTGGACAATTTCTACTGATATTGGAAAAACCTCCTTTCTACTGAAAATCCGTCTCCAAACTCTTAATCGTATGATATCGACTAAAATATTTCAGTATTTTATTATTACAGAAATTATTACAGAAACAAACATTAGAAAATCTAAATCGTAATTACTCTTATTGAGTATCATAAAAAAATATCTCATATTCAATATTTTTTCTCTCAAGTATAAGCGCGGGAGACAAATTACAGTTATGAAGGGAAAAATAGTATAAGATTCTCATATTTTGTACTATATCTAATCTTTCGGGAGGGCACCTTAGCATGTATACCCGTTTATTACTTGTAGCTCTTATATCGTATAAAAATCAGAAAAGAGTAACGACTCGTAAGCTCCATAAAAGTCAAACCTCTTTCTCCGAATCTTTTTGTGAAAGTATCGCCTAAGGAGAATGGCTCCTATAAAGCAACGATGACTAAGGGTAAAAGGCTCAGAGTACCACAAGGATCGAAAGAAGACTCTAAAACCCCCAAATGATACGAGACATTATCTTCCCCCGGGGCTGTGTTGATTTCTTCAAGATAGAAAAAAAAATAAATAAAATGAAAGTGCAGTGTTCCTCCTACCCTTCTTTCGTTTCTCTTCTCCTGAGGCGTCTACGTTTCGCTGCGTTTTCAAAGCGTTCGTTGTCGTTTTGCCCTCGATCGCAAACAACCGAGGAAAATCGCTTATCTCGTGGTCGCAGCTTTCACGACTGGGAAAACGTACGTAAATACCATAAGGGTAGGGGTACGAGTTGCATTATCATCCGTCGTAAGCCGCAAAATACCAAACCCGTCTTTTATTTCCGTCTACTTTCCTCTCACCAAAGCCGTAAACAAGAGGTTGGGTGGAGAAGTAGGACATACCGAGGATATCCGGGGACCATTCCTTTACCTAGGAAACTTCCAGGAAATTAAATCCTTTCCTTGTTAGCCATGTGTGAAATGTAGAGGTGCAAAACGTTCAGAAATATATATCACTGAATGAACCTTATCTACACACATACCCTTTGTAGAATCTAGAAATACTAAATCTAGTAACTAGAATACTTTACAATAAAAATTTTAAATCAGTTATGCAACTTTGGCAAACATTTTTCATAAAATAACTCAGGTTCAGATGGACTATTGGAGGATATACAGCTACTGTAACCATAAAGCCTATAAACGGGAATACGAAAAATAATAATAATTGTTTTATACTATAGGTTAGGCTAATGTCACATTTCATTAGCTCTATAAACAATTATTTTAAAAGATTATTTTAAATTCGTTCTACCGAAGCTGTACTGATCACTTTAAAGGATTCTTTATCAATCTCCTCTTCTGAAAAATTTTAATACATATTTTTCCAGATTTTATATTTATATTTTTAGGACGACTCGATACTTTTTTGTTCCTTTGTATATATAATTATTTATTTAGGTTAAATTGCACGCTCCTAACTGTTATGAACTTTCAAGGTTTTAAACTTTTTTTAAACTTTATATGAATATCTAAAAACATTAAATTGTAGATATTTTGTTAAAAAATACATATATCGTGTAAATCTAACCTGCAAATGCTGGGATGTACTTTTCCAGGTTCCATTTTGTTAGAATATTCCGGACAAAGGGATCGCTCATTTTGACGTTAATTTTTACGTTAATTTTGAATGTAAATCAGCGGATAATTATTTAAAATTTACAAAAATCACTAATAAACAACAAAAAGACGTACCGACGAAAATACGGAAACACCGGAAACACACTCAATCGCCTTAATCCACTGACGTCAACTGACGTAACTAGGGAGTAGGGCGTAACTAGGAAACACACGAGCCTATTTTTATATTTATATTTTCTTTTAAAAGATGGTATTTATTTTTACTTACCTCATTTAATAAAAATTATCCTCCGTTGCATAGGAAATATTGCACTCTGACATGAATGACATGAACCGCCATTTAAAATTATTTCATCACATCGATTCGCAGGCATTTGTAATATACCTATTACAACGAAAGTCAAATTCCCTATACTTGAAAAACAAGTGGCTGCTTAGGGCATAAATATTTCTATTCCAACTAAATCTTTATTTAATTCTAAAATATTAAAAGAATACCCAGTTTCTCGAAATTAATCATTTCTCTGCCTTAGCAATTTCATTAAAAGTGCTGGTTTACCTACATAGTTTAAATAGTAGAAATAAATTCTTTGCTTACTCTAGGTATATAAATTAAATTAGGGTTAATCCTCATTCCTTCGTCCGCCACGTATTAATTTTTTTCCGTGTAACTAATTATGTATATTTGTTTATCGTTTTATGTATGGCGTCTTTCTTATTTTTCTTCTTTTTCTTCAGCCTTTCTGAATTCGCTTGGCCTCCCTCATTCAATTTGCGATTTTTTACAGTAAGGTAAAGTCTTCTTACTTTCCCACGAAGATAGATATGCGCGCATATTTCAGTGAATTTGTACAATAATTTTTAGCCCAAACATTCCGTCTTTCCGGCTTCTCCTATTCCTTCCTTCGTGGTGCCAGTCCATTGCGAAATTCACGTTTGCGCAAAGTATTTTCTAGACGCTCTGAGGATAATTTATGAAAATTTACGGGACGCAAAAGTGCCCCATTGTCATTCGTCGCAGCAAAACGCCGTCTTGAAATATGAAATGCGGTCCTTGTCTTCCCATTTTCGTTGCTTCTCGTCGACTATCGCAGTTTGAGAATATCCTACCATCAGCTCCTGTTGGTTATACTCATTCTTAGTCACAAACCATAGCTAAACCGCGAAACTCACCACATTCCCAGTTTCCATGATGGAATTTCCCTACCTGTAATACTACTGCAAGGAATTTTGCTCCTCAAAGAGGAAAACTAAAACTTATAATCAACTAACTATCAGTGGCGTAACTAAAAATTGGAGACCCCCCCCGCAAAATTTTTTAGGAAGCCCTTTTGAAAATAAAAAGAAACAAGTTTTGAATAAATATAAGTTTTAAAAATAAAAATTGAAATACAGAGTGAAATTTATTTTTTCTAAGCAGTCTAAGAGGCCCCTCAGAGGAGGAGGCCTCCCCGCAATGTGGGGTTTCGCTACTAAATAGTTACGCCACTGCTAACTATGATGAAAAAGAAACTAAATAAAAACAATATATATTAATAGTTTCTTGGTGACTTGATGTTTCTTGATAAGAATAGAATAAGAATAAAAATAGTTTCTTGATAACACAGGCCCACAAAAAAAAGTGGTCTGAACTTTACATATGATAAGGCTACCCTTATGGATTTTGAGCCGCTAAATCCGAATCCGCCCTTAGAATTTTCCCCTAGCCTAAGGTAAATGTGTGAAATTTTGGAAGTTTCAGGCTCCGTTGAAGTTATATTTATCCACGAAAAAGTTAATGGAAGAACGTCGTTTCTACGTATTTCGGGTCGCTCAGTTCAAATCTGACTTTAGAATTTTTATAAAGTATCTTTGAATATCCCTAGCCTAGGGAAAAAAGTGCATTAATGAGTAGAACTTGAGGCTTAACAGAGCTTTTGTTTGTGCACGGAAAAGCTGATGTCTTACCGTATTTTTAACTACTGACTTAATATCTGACAGAAGAAGTTTTCTGTAGTACCTCGGATTTTCCCCAGCCTAGGGAAAAAAGTGAAAAAGCGAGAAAAACTATAAAGTGATGGCAGATTTTTGCTGAAGGTTGAAAAGAGATGTTGCAAGTACAAGAAAAACACGCAAAAGGAATCCACTCCGAAGGACGTTTGACGATAAGAGAACAAGGAAACATTGGAAAATCTAATATAAAAAATTCCCTAGGCTAGGAAAAATCCGAGGTACTGCAGAAAACTTTTTCTGTCAGGTATGAAATCAGCAGTTAAAAATACGGAAAGACATCAGCTTTTCCGTGCACAAACAAAAGCTCCGTTAAGCCTCAAGTTTTACACATTTATGCACTTTTTCCCCTAGGCTAGGGAAATTCTCAGGTACTTCACAAAAATTCTAAAGTCAAATTTGAACTAAGCGACCCGAAATACGTAGGAACGATGTTGTTCCATTAAATTTTTCGTGGATAAATACATATAAATTCAACGGAGCCTGAAACTTCCAAAATTTCACACATTTACCCTAGACTAGGGGAAAATTGTAGGGTCTAGGGAAAATTTTAAGACCGGATTCAAATTCAGCGGCTCAAAATCCACAAGGGTATACCCTTGTGGATTTTGAGCCGCTGAATTTTTAGCCTTGTCACATGTAAAATTCAGACACCTTTTTTTTGTGAGCCTATGTAACTCATTGTTTCTTGTAATCCTATCAATTCTATCGAAAATTTTTTGAAATTCCAGAAAATCCCTGGAAAAATAGGATCTTTAGCTCGGAGTGTGGACACAAAAACCATCGTATTCGTTAGAATAAATTTTTCTCAGAACGTCGAAGTTAAAACGATATAGATAGTCTTCATAAAAGTAATTCCTAGTTACAGTCTGCATCGTATGAAGTGCAGTTAAAGGAGTAGAAGCTGAGCATGCAATTTATCACTGCCTGTATAAATGGCCATGTAATAGGCCATTTTAGATTCGTGACGATCGTCAGAAGTCTTTTTTATCGTTTATCAGACATAAAAATGATCGAACATTCTCCGTAACTTTGGTGATAAATCGATTATTACCATATACGCGTCGCATAATTATTTAGCGTCCTCGGAAGGGTCGTTGCAGTATATCACTTGAGAACTTGGGGGAGATAAAGTTGAAAAATGCCTAAAGAGATTTTCTCTCCAATCATGAAGAAGTAGCTCGCACAATTACTTGGTACAAGCTCGTACTTAGATCGAAGATAGCTTGGTTACAACGTAGATGGCTTTCGTCTTTAGGAACTTGGATTAATGAACGCGAAAGGGGCGATTACCAACTCCGTAGAGGTAAAATCAGAAGTTCTTCTTCCCTTTTTTCTTCTTAGTTTTTTAATTTCCTTTTTTTCTTCTCCACCTCGTTCCCCGTTCATACTACCCTCGAAGAGCATCCCTGTTTAAACTTTCAAAGGAAAAGTTTCCAATGGCTCTCCGATATAATACGAACCTCGAGCTGTCGTATAACTTCCATTTCTCTACATTCTCTCTCGCTTCTTTTCATCTAGACCACCCACAAGTATTTTTCTTCGACAGTAACGTTTTCAACCCTGGTTTCGAAGATCCTCGCATTTCACCCTACAATGTCGACACGTATGCTCCCTTGACATTGTCATCGATCTTGTTCCTTAAGGCGCAAAATCGTCTACGAATCACCGTATTCCTTCTTAAGAAGGTCTTCCCAAGGGATCACAATATTTTTCGGTGAATCGAATTAGAATATTTTTTGAATATGAGCCTAGTGGAACTGACAAAATAAAATATTGGAGAACCTTCTTTGTAATCTTCTCGAATAAAGAAAATAATATGTCATGTGTAAATTTGAGTGAAAAATTTATACTCTCTAAACTTGAATCAGTGAAATTTCACTGATTCCCAGTCAAATTCCACTGATTTTCAGTGACTCTTTTCTCACGATTTTAATCAGTGAAAAATCTACTGGAAATCAGTGAAAAGTCACTGAAATTTTCAGTAGTTTAGTGACGATTACTGAAAATTTCAGTGACTTTTCACTGATTCTCAGTGACTTTTCACTGATTCTCAGTGAATTTTCACTGAATGAAATCGTGAGAAAAGAGTCACTGAAAATCAGTGAAATTTCACTGATTCAATTTTAGAGAGTATGTAATGAATTTATTAACCTAACGTTTTCAATTTTTCTCAATTTTCCTTGAATTTTGTTGTATTCTTTTGCTCATAAATGTCTCTCTTTGAATTCCGTTGACTCTATACAGTGGACACGAAAAATGAACAAAACTGTTTTTACAGGATTAATGTACATAAATATCTTATTTTTTCGTTATTCAACTCTCCTTACTTCAAAGACCTTATTCATACCTAAATCACCCAAGTGAAAACTTTAATCGTTTTTAGAAAGTCTCTTGAAAAACCTCCTATTAAAATACATATTTCAGTCTTTAAAGTTTTCAGTATATTATATATAGATATACACTGAAAGGAAATAAAGGAAGTAAGTGAGATGCTGTTTCTATCGGTCATGGTATGCTAAAAGACTCGAGAGTGTAGACCTCGGCTCTGTTTTTATAGTCCAGCCGCAACTCCAGAGTGGTGCAAACCACAATTGAATAACTTAAATGAGTTGCTGGTAGCGTGATGTTAAAAGTGGAAACTTTTTTCTCGTCGCCTTATTTTCGCTTCTAAACGTAGAGAGAGCTTCGTAAACGTTGCGAAAATAATTTTCACATATACAATATAAAATAATAAACATGAAAAAAAATAATTACAGGAAGGAAAATGGGAAATGACTTTTTTAAAGTTTATAGTATAATAAATTTTCACCGAAAGTAACGAAAACTTCTAATTGTTTTTTAATTTAGGTCAATGTCCATTTTTTAAAACGACTTGCTTGTCCTCAGAAGAATCAAGTAGAAAGATTCGATTATGGTCAGACATCTGAAATGTATAGCTTGCATTGACAGTTAAGCTTCATTGACAGTTCCATTTGTGACCAACTCATTTTTATGGGTCATCAATGCGTATGCTCGACAGCTAATGTTTTGATTAAATCTTTAGAAAAATTTAAATTGCAGCAAAAAAAAAGAATCTAAATGAGAAATAGACAAATCTTGAAATCAGCTGACATAAGAATGTAAACAAGGTCGTCGAGAGAGAGAAAGAGTTCAATCAATTTAAATTATAATACATGTATTGATATTAGCTAATGAGTCAAACAGTACAAGTCAATACACAATAAGACCGTTACAAAGAATAATACCATCAAGAAAGATAAATAAAGATACAATGTAACAATGGGATTATATAATCATCCGATAATTTGAAATAATAAAAGTAAGTTATACGAAAATTAGCCGTACAAGCATGAAATAAAATACTATCAATTACAAATTCGGCTAAAACGATTCCAGATTCGACTAGAAAGAAACATCCTAATTTAAATGATCGATTGAAATTGGCATGAGTGATAAAAACATTCAAAAATCGAAAATCAGCAACATTACATAAAATTAACAATTCGTGAGGAACGAGCGATAAAATCAATACTCACGCGAATGAAAAATCAAAAGAATCAGAAATCAAATGAGTATACAAAATAAACATGAATTAGTCGGTGAAATTACAGAAAATACCTGTATACATTGAGTCAAAGAGTGGCAGATTTATATAGACGATAGCCAAGAAATGGAGTCGAACTCAAATCATCTAGCCCTGATGGCATATCAAAAAGCACCAGATCTGGCTCTCAATATCCAGCAAATCATTCAACTCGCATGCTTTCCGTCGATGCGTGGTATTCAATTTTGGCCGCGCCGAATTCCAAAAGTCTCCTCAAATGTGATATCAGACAGCAAATAAAACAAAAAACGTCATCCTGGACAAATGAAACACACACACACTTTCTTTAACACACACGGAGAAAAAGGTTTAGTTAGGCCAACGAGGATCCTGGGAAGGGACTCTGAGTTAGACACTCTAGCTTCATAGAAAAGCAAGAATTGCTACCTTCATATTATAAAATATTTTTATATCGGGTGATGAAAAAGTATCTATCAAAATATAATGGTTAATTGTATTTTCACTTTTTAGAAACTGAAAGTTGGCAACATGAATGTTTCATAAAAGTGCCAACTTTATGATGAACATAGCTATAAAGGTTTTCAAACAAAATCATAGCAATGATCTTTATACCGAGTCTATCTTTTGAGGTTAAATGGATTTATTTTTTAATCATACGGAGCTAAACTTCAAACTTTAGTGTAGGAATAATTCAAATAGTGTTCTTTATTTTGATATTTATTAATTTTTTCAGTTTTAGTCAAATATGCTTTGCTTATTAGCAAAGTTAGCTTCGTAGCAAGGCAACTAACTCAGAGTCCCTCTCCTGGTACGCCCTACTAGACAGTGTAGTTAAATATGAACCAACAAGCTGTCTAGTTGCGCGCGCTAGACAGTTCAGTTAGATTCTGTTTGGTTAGGCGCACAACGCGTCGGGTGCGAGTTACTAGACAACTAGTACGGCCAACGTTTTCGTGGGTAGTAGGGCTAACATGGGGCTAACTAGCTGTCTAGTAAAAGTGACCATATGCTTACATTCCTATGTTTTGGTAACTTAACTAGATTTCTGGTAAAATTTTATGTATAATATTAATAATAATAATATTATATATTATTAATATATAATATTATTAATTAATATTATTAATTAATTGTTATTAATTACCTTTGAATGCAGACTTATAAGAGGTTAAGTTCCATTGATCCAATAGATTGTCCACTTCTAAATCACAAAATTCACTCATTTTTTAATTGGAAACTTTTATTGAGAACTTTTATTGAGAAAATAAACTGCACTAAACAAGAATAAATGAACTAGAAAATGTACGTTTCGTCAAGAAAATGCAGAATTGAAGATAGTGACGCCGAAAATTAAGTAGGCTAGCTAGGGGGTAATAGGTTAGGAGGGAGCATCGAAGAGAGTAATAGAGTAGTGGGGGACAACTCCTTACTAGATGTCACGAAGGAATAGTAAGGAGATTGAACAATGCATTGGGAAGTGTTCAGAAATGTCAATAAAAACTGCTCCTTAAGTCTAGGCTTGGTGTAAGGAATGAATGTTAGATTGTTCACGCATGCGCAGTACAGATCTCTCTATCTTCTTTTCTCTCGTGAAGTGTGCGAGTGAGTGGTCCGAGCTGTCCAAGCATCTGTTTTTGAAAATTTGAAAGTCAGGTTATGGGTTATATTATTGTAGCACACTTCACGAGAGAAAAGAAGACAGAGAGAGCTGTACTGCGCATGCCTGACCAATCTAACATTCATTCCTTACACCAAGCCTGGACTTAAGGAGCAGTTTTTATTGACATTTCCGAACAGCAAGTTCGATCTCCTTACTATTCCTTCGTGCTAGATGTCTAGTTACGGACACTAGTCGCCATTACTAGAGACGCATCGGTTAGATTTACTACACCACTTACTAAACATTTAGTAAGACGTACGAAATATCTGTCTTAAATTTACTAGGCACGCGTAACTAGATTCGTCTAGTTGGCCTAACTAGACCTTTTTCTCCGTGCATTCTATCACTTTTTCCTTTTCTAAAAAAGACATGGATTTCAGACAACTTCACATTGCGTTCCTCATTTTGCGTACCTTTCAGCTAACTTCATGCGTAGTGCGCTAACCTTATTGGTCAATTTATATGGCGCGAGAATTTAAATTGTCATTTCAGTTTCTATAGACGAAACACACGCGCGCCTAATCTCGTGAATATTATAACAAGTTAAACAACGAAATCCGAAAGCTCACCTCTAGGCTTACATTGGCTGGCCTAAGCGTGACGTTGACAGCTTTATAATACTTTGTAATACCCGCGAAATACAAATACATGTCACACATTTTTGTTCTCTTTTGTAGAAGCGTATGAAAAATCAATTATAGTTAACTTTGAAATGGTTTAACTTGAACGAAAACGGAAACATCAATCTTACATATTGAGATGCAGAACATGCATCATAGACGTAAACATTCCAACTTGTTCCCGCAATTCAATTCGAAGAGAGCGAACTAGTTTTAAGAGGATTGGCATACGAGCCGATAAATTCCTATTTTCTCGCTTTACGCCCGCGGAATCGGTCGTTTCGGATGTGCATGATATCACAGGGTAAGAAAAAGAAACGGAGCGAAAAGTGGCACAGAAGGAAAGGGTGGACTCCAAAGGAAGAAGAGAAGGGGATAAGACGACAAATTTTAGGAGCCCATAAACGAACAGATATTCCGTATAATCAATGACCGAACTTTTATCACGCTCCTAGCTTCGCAATAAAAATAAAAGGAGGAAAACTCGGAACTAAAGAGGATTTTCGAGTAAACGAGTATGATAGCCAACAGAGACTAAGAAATTTATTTCTGAAAACATGGATTTCTTGATTACGAGCATTTTCTTTATCTAATCCCGTGCGGGAAAGTTTCATAATAGACTAATTTCGCATCTGACCTAAATCTAGTAATTACACCACACTGAGAAAAATGGATTGCACTATTTATGATTTTGGAAGGTTAACTATGGGACAGCGATCTAGATATTAAATCGTACAATCTGGATATTAAACCGTATAATCTAGATTTTAATTTTATAATCCAGGATTTTAGAATTTTACATTCAGATTATACGGGTTAACGTCTAGATTGTACAGCTTAATATCTAGATCGCTGTCCCATAGTTAATCTTCCAAGATCATAAACGGTACAATCTATTTTTCTCAGTGCAGGTTCTGGAGAGAAAAACAATTTTATCCACTAAATCACTAAATTTTTTTTATTTTCCTTCTTTAAATGTTGTATAAATGTTGTTTAAATCCGACTGGCTAAAGTTTTAAGCACTGTAGATATTTTTAGCGTTAAATTAGAAACGCTGGTAGTAACAGAATTCTTGACAAAACGCGCTCTCAAAGAATTTTATACCGGTCTAAGCCGACACTCGTAGCCGAAATCTTTATCCGAAAAGTTATCACCCTGGATGTCGCGAATAATACCAAGTGGACGTGTGATCCTGCAGGTGTTGGGAAAACTCGAAGAGAAGTAGTCAGTCTGAATCGTAACCCGGAAAGAAGCAGGCGGGAAAAGAGGGTTGTCGAAAGTCCGAGAAGTCAGGATAATCCCTTGGCTTTTATCCTCTCTGCAGTTCCGTTCTCCTTTTCTCGACATGTCTTCTTTTGAAAAATTTGGAGCAATACACCTTGAAAGATGCCATCGATCTGTCCTGAGTACTTGTTCGAGGAATGAGAAATATAAACTGCACATTCTCCTAGCCGAAAGAATGTCCTTCTAATATTACCTTTTATAAATCCGGGAATATATTGCCTAAAATCAATATACCTTCAAATAATAATTTATCAATTCGATTTTGGTAAATAATGAAAATTTAAATAACTCATCTTAGCTCTTCACAGTTTCACACAGATGCAAATATGGAATATAAGATCCTTTAATACTAAGTACGAGAAATTCTGATTTCGCTAGCAGAAACTTGAGAGAAATTCTAGGAAATTGAAGATCTGCAAGAATATTTTGCTTCTTTTATCTACCAACAGATTTAATGGTAGATCTTATATTTGTATCATGAAATGTGTTCTCCGCTACCTTTATCAAGTAGACGCTTCTTCTACAATGAAATATTAAAGGGAATGTTCTTCTATGTTGAATCCATCATGCTTACATTACGCTTTTAAAATTTATGTGCCTTTTTATTAATAATATTTTCTAGGTATCACAAATTATTATGAAAGAAAATCAGCTCATTTAAAAATTTATCTCTAACACTGTTTTGTTATTTTTTTTTTTTTTTGTGATAGCGGTTCCTCTCCACAGAAAGCGATATCTTGAAGCTTCTTACAAATTTATTAAAACTATAGAATTTCCGGGATATGTTTATCATTTACATCGCGATTAATCGATCCAACATCCGCACTTTATCTAATTACCACCTTTCAACTTGGCGAGCATAAGAGGAAATATTTCCTACTATAATAGGAAAACCCTCTTCCTGCTCCTTCTTCAGCCCGGAAATTATTAAACCTCAAGAGATTGTTGCGCGGATATGACGATCTGCCTTCAGTTATAAAATCAGTGCATTATTTCTCCACCCTCTCTATTTAAAGAGTAGAGATATATTTACAACTTTTAAACACATTTTTTAATAGTTGAATATTTTTTACTGATAAATTTAGCTCCATAAGTTCCATTCTTATCTTAAAAAAGTGATGTTACCAATATATCGAACACATTTTTTTGTCGAAAACCCGATTGGTTTAGAAACTGCGCGAATTGTGTGAATATATAGGCCGAATTTGAAAACTATCTTCAGATTATTTTCGTTGTCAAAACAATTGCTATCAAAAAAGTTTCATTGGATTTTTAGATATTTTAAGAGTTTTCATGAGATTTCATGGAATTTTGAATAATGTTAAAGACTTTAAAGGAGTTTTACACAAATTGTTGAGATTTTATGTAATTATAAAGTAATTTTAAGGGATTTGACTATATCTTGTGGAATTTTAAGTAATAAAATTAAAAAATCTTTCGCACATATTATTTACAACTTTTCGTATAATTATATGTGAAGTAAAAAACTTTTAAAAAACAAAGTACCAGTCATTTTATGATTAATGTTTCTAACGCACACCATCTTAAGCTAAGTCTGAATGTCTGTGAAACACGCTTTTTCTAAATCAACTGACAGGGGATTCTTCTGGAGTTCTTTTGTTAAAGTTCCTATCTCTATAAAACAATCAGTTTTCGCGAATCAATAAAGTTGAGGTTTTTATTATCCGTGTTTATTTCACTCTCTCAGTTTCAGTGCTATCCGAAACAGGGATGAATATTTTTTTCAATAATCGAGAATTAGAATTCGAATTTTACATAATAAATATTACAATTAATTGTTTTTTCACTTTAATAGTAAAAATCATTTTCCAAATAGAAGAATCTAGAGCGAATATGTAAAATTTTACTGTTTTAAAAATGGAAAAAGTCGACGCTTGCAATGCGGAAATTTGATAAAAAGGTCATAAATAAAATAAATAAACCATGCTTTAAGGTTTATTAGAATTTTTTACAAGATTCAGTTGGGCATTCTACAAGTTTCTATTCAATATTGATTTAATCCTCTTTCTGCTTCCCAAGAATATGTATTATGCATCAATAGTATCAATACATGTCTAGCTACTATACTTTTTAACTGAAGAGAAGTCATATTTTTGTAGTTATATCCGGATTGAAAAGAAAAAGTAAAAATTTTCGTTCCATTATATTAATGAAAACCAAAGCAGCATTTTCAATCTTTTTTAAACAAAGTTAGCCAGTAAAGCACATGAAACGAATATCATAGAGATTAGTGGATTGGCAATTACAACGGATTGAAGTGTCTGATGCTCTCATTGAAAAAATCAAAGTTATTTACTTTTATATAAAAGGAATTTTATATATCCTCAATTTAGGTCATTTTATGTGTTAACTGCAATCTAAATATAATTTCTAGCTAACATACTCTCTAAATCTGAATTAGTGAAAAGTCGGTGACTAATTTACTTTAGTGAAAAACTTTACTAATTTTTAGTAATTTAGGTCATTTTATGTGTTAACTGCAATCTAAATATCATTTCTAGCTAACATACTCTCTAAATCTGAATTAGTGAAAAGTCGGTCACTAATTTACTTTAGTGAAAAACTTTACTAATTTTTACTAATTTTTAGTAAAAATTTTCACTAAAATAAATTAGTGACCGACTTTTCACTAATTCAGACTTAATGAGTAGAAAATCCAGATCATATAAAACCCAGGTATGAATCTCGTGATATCGAAACTCTCACTAAAGTTCTATTTTTTGTTTGATTTAATGCTAGAGAAAAGACTAAGTTCACAAAGAGGCTGAACGCTCAAAGGACGTTTGCGTTTATAATGAAACAAAATAAAGCTCCAGCTTTTCCAAGCTGCAGCATAAATGTGAATCATTAATGTGGGTGAGAAAAGAGAACGTCATTTTCTAGAGGAGAAAATTCAAAAACGTAGGGTAAATTTGCAGAGAGAATATTTATAATTGTTGTATAAGATTTATATGTAAGATTTAATGTGTACTCCACACATAGATGCCATTTTCTTCTTATTTATATATAATGCTAAACACTCTTGCAGATTTATTGCTTCGAAATATTTTAAAAGTAAGCGAAGAGATTCAATAAAAAGCTAAACCTTTTGCAATATGCGGGCACAACTCGAATATATACATATGTATACAGTGAATATAACGATAAAATGGCTTAAATTGAATGAACATTTACATACATACATACATCTTTTGAGGAATTTTGAAATAGGGAAAATCTAATCTTTCTTCTTCTTTTTCCTTCTCTTACAAACACGTGCACCATCTTACATCTTAGCATCAAAGGCATCCTCCTAAAGATAGGAATGCTTCTTAGAGGTCTAATTTTTTCCTTTTGTTCAGGCATTTCGAATAGTTCAAAGGCACAATTATTGTCCCCACTTTATATAAACTTAGCAAAAGCTCGATTTAAATTCGATTTAAGAAACAAAGTGAATTGTTAGAAATAATTGAAAAGAAACATTTTGCGTTGAATTGAGTTATTATTATTCATCTCAGCGAAAACAAAACCCATATGCATTTGACTTAAAAACTTAAAAATAAATTCATTTTTTTTGTATTTCACTTTAAGCCGTTGTGGTCACTCAAAGTCCATTCCTTCCCAGGCGAAGTTTGAGGTCTAATATCTAATATTTAAAAAATTTTTTTAATGTTATATTTCATGTTAACGCATACCTCTTTAATTTTACAAATTTCACCAAAACTGCTCACTTCAATCATCAAGATAAATATGATTTTTTCGACGGATCATTGTAAATTACTTTTTTCTTAAAAGTATACTATCTTGCAAGTATAAAACCAAAATATTTCCACTTTATCTCAAAAATTGAATTTTTTATGAATTTTTATGTGAAAAAATTTTTCTTTGTATTTTTTCATTATGAAAAAAATATTTGAAAAGCAAAAAAACTGTTGAGTCTTAAAGAAGAGAGACCTTAAACTAAGTACGGTAGAAATTTAAAGTCGATATATTAAATAGAAGGAGAATACGCGACGGTTTTTCCATGTGGGGTCCACCTAACCCCTTTTATGACCAACACGTTATTATTCGGAGGTGTGACCACAACGGGTTAAAATATTGAATAATATATAGTATTTCACTATTCTTTATTGTACGATTCGATAATTCGGGTCGCATTCCATGCAGAAATATTGATGGGGTTCTGACAGGGTCCTGGTCAGTTTTCCCTACCTCTGATGTGGCCCTAACCAGGTTAATTGATAAGGCCCACACAAGGCTTGTAATACTTTGGCAGAATATTGCCCTACTGAAGGAAGACTGGCCAGGGCCTTGTCCGTTTACCCAAAAAATTTCCTAGTAAATACCCCACCTAGGAAAAACTCCTCAATACCCCATCAGGATTAAAAAACTATTCTGCGGAATCATTATTCACAATATTTAATTATTAAACTATTTAATTTTCTGAAAACAAAAGTCTTATTGTAAAAAGTGGTATTAATTATATAGAAACAATAAGTGATTTTAAGAAATTTTTAAAGAATTTCAAAATAATTCACGAGAGTTTAAAATTTTAGAGTATTAAACATTTTTTAAAAGTATTTGAAGGGATCTTAAATGATATTAAAGAATTTAAAAGGATTTTTAAATAATTTCAAGTGATTTTAAGGAATTTAAGGAGATTTCAAGAAATTTTAAGTGATTCTGGGGAATTTAAAAGAATTTCAAAAGAATGTAAGAATTTTCCAGAGCTTTCACTAGATTTAAAAAATTATAAGATATCGTAAAAGACTTTGAGAGGTTTTAGTGAATTTTAAGAGATTTCAAGTGATTTTAAGGAATTTAAGAGGGTTTCAAGAAATTTCAAGTGATTCTAGGGAATTTAAAAGGATTTTAAGATATTTTCCAAGATTTCAAAGATATCAAAATTTCCTAAAGGATTTCAGGAGAATTTAAAGCGATATAAATAGATTTCAAGTTATTTTAAAGAATATTTACGGAAGACAGGAGAATTACAAGATTTTAAATTATTTTATACATTTTATTAATTTTTTCAGAGAATTTTAAATGATATTGAAAATTTTTAAAGGATTTTACAAGATTTCAAAGATATCAAGATTTCCTAAAGGATTTTAAGAGATTTTATGTGGTTTTATAGGAAGTTTAAAGCGATTTTGAGAGATTTCAACTAAAAAGTTTTTAAGGAATTCTGAAAAAAAATCATAATACTTTCAGGAATTTCAATTATTTAAAAATATTTGTAAATATTGTGAGGGATTTTTAATGAAGTTCAAAAATGTCAAAGGATATTAAAAAATTATGAAAAAATTTAAGAATTTTCAAGAAATAAAGGGATTTCTAAAGATTTCAAGTGACTTTAAAGAATTTGAAAACATGCAAAAGAAGTTTCAAAATTTTGAAGTAATTTGGCAATAAAAAATGTTTTAGTGTTCTTCTTATAATTTGTTGAACCTCTTGAAATTTACTGAAATTACTAAAAACTCTTGTAATTTTTTAAAATCCCTTTAAATCTCTAGTTATTAAAAATTATGAAAATAATCCTAATCATAAAATATAGTTTAATAATAATTTTCATGAAAATCTGTTTAAAGTTCCTAGAAATATATTTTTCCGTGTTTGTGAAAAATACACGAATTATTAAATTTTCCAATATATAAATATAACCATCTTTTATATTATCATAAATAATCATATTAATGAGATATTACTACTGTATCATTGCCCCATAAATGTCGAATAATATTAAAATATTTTTATCAAAAATAGAAATTCCAACCAGGGCCTCGTCAGAACCATATTTTAAAGCGGTAATTTCTGCATGGGATATTGATCGGTTCTTACAAAATTCACTGACATATTGAAGTTTTCATTGCCTGTTGATATTATAATGTTCTGCTGTCGGACAATTGGACTCAAGGTGCCAACCATCGACATATAGAAATGGATCGCTAACCCTGTGGGGAAAATGGAAGTAGGCTTTAGAAAGAGAGAAAAAAACGTGAGAAGAAAACCTGTCTCTTTCTAGGTAAAGCTGATTGGTCGAGATCTATCTAGATTATCTGATCCAAGATGGTCGAGATTGATCTTCACCAATAAGCTTTATCTAGAAAGAGACAGGTTTTCCTCTCACGTTTTTTTTTTTCTCTCTCTAAAGCCTACTTCCATTTTCCCCACAGGGTTAGCGGTCCATTTCTATATGTCGATGGTGCCAACATATTAAGTTACGTGAAATCATCAACATTAGCTGGATTGACGTTGGTAATTCAACCTGAAAGTGAATAGTGAGCAGAAGGTGAATCAAAGGGGTGGAAGAACCCTTTTGGTGTCTAGAGATAGCATGACCGGTCGTGGGACCATTTGTCATCCGATCTTCCAAGAGGATGATTTTCTGTGAACGGGTAGAGGTTATCGACTGGAAACGTTCCTGACTGGGAGGTTCCAAGTTTGAACCTATACGTTAAAGTTAGGACGAAAAGGAGAACGAATGAACGCAACTCCGTCTATAGTAGTACGCCATTGGAGAAACTCAAAGAGGTATCATCCATTCCGAAAGTTTCGCGTCTAATTTCTAATTATCACATTTACCAATGATAAAGTTGAAACATATTGGCGATTTAACAAAAATATATATATTTATGAATTCAAATTATTCACTTGAAATAACAGAGAAAAATCCCATAATGATAATGATCAATTATATTGAATAGAAACCATATTGAATAGACTTTTTGCAGTCGACATTTCTGATTCAATATGTTGAGCTTTTCTATAGTAAGCAGGTGGAGGGTTTAATTTCTCATTGAATGGACCATTACACGTTTTGATGAAAGCCTTTTGTTGCAAGGTTTGCCAAGCGCTCAAACGTGTTTTATTGACAATGTGTAAAACCAGTAAATCGACACAATGCAGCTAGTTGTAAGGCCTGCTGGACCGCACAAAATATATTGGTAATAGGGTTGCAGTACGGCCCGTTAGCCAAGAGTAATGCCTTACCACATCGGTACACGTTAAGCTCGCTTAACGAACCAACCTATCGCACTTCTCGCTCGAACGTCGATTAGATTTATTCACTTCGCCACGCTTCTGCTTCCATTCACTAGTTCACTTCGTTCTCATTTATAGCTTGAGAGTCCTTCAAGTCAACCGAATTCGAGTTCGACCTTCCGCTTCCTTCGTTCCTTCTACTCTTTATTCGGTAATTTCCCGTAAAAACATTCTAACTCGCGCAAAGTTAATTCGTCTTCCTAACTTTGTTTCCAAACTCTTTACCAACTTGGTTGCCTACCCTACACTCATGAGCCAGGCATTTTTGCTCGTTCCAGAAATCTGATTCCAGTGGGAAATGAAATTTCAAGTGTCACTGCCTGTGATGCTCCGTATCAGTGTCTCCAGATCGTGGGATTTTTCGACCCCCACCACACGACCCACGAGCTCATGCTTTCTCCCTCTAGCAACAGTCACGAACCTATTGATAGAGAGAGAAAGCATGAGCTCGTGGGTCGTATAGTGGGGGCCGAAAAATCCCACGATCTGGAGTAGAGTTCTTAGTCGGTTATATTGC
>CAJFCP010025814.1:66470-92758 GCA_904066005.1 Synergus itoensis | reverse complement strand
TCAATCCGAAATTTTCCGAATCATTCCGGAATTTGTATCCGAACCAAACAGTTTCATTCCGATCTAATCCGAAAGAAGTTTTCATTCCGAATTAATCCGAGGCCCATTCAAAATCAATCAGAATCTTTAATCTGAATGAACCCACCAATC
Organism: Synergus itoensis; assembly: GCA_904066005.1. Lineage (NCBI taxonomy): Eukaryota > Metazoa > Arthropoda > Insecta > Hymenoptera > Cynipidae > Synergus > Synergus itoensis. The sequence goes on along the minus strand of CAJFCP010025814.1, from coordinate 92,608 downwards.
CGAATTAATCAGAATTAATCCGAACTTTCTATCCGAATAAATCCGGTCAATCCGAATAAATCTGAATTTATCCAAATTTTTCGGAATCATTCGGATTGATTCGGATAGACCGGATTAATTCGGATTGAAAGTCCTGATTGACCGGATAGACCGGATTCATTCGGATTGAAAGTTTGGATTGATCTGATTTATTCGGATTGGAACTTCAGATTAATTCTGATTAAATCGGATTAGCGGATTCATTAGGATTAAAGGTTCGGATTACTTTTGAATTGGTTTCGGATTCTTTCGGATTGAAAACTTCCTTCGGATTAGATCGGAATAAAACTGTTTGGTTCGGATAAAAATTCCAAAATGATTCGGAATGAATTTCAATCCGAATCATTCCGGAATTTGTCTCCGAACCAAACAGTTTCATTCCGATCTAATCCGAAAGAAGTTTTCAATCCGAATTAATCCGAGGCCCATTCAGAATCAATCAGAACCTTTAATCCGAATGAATCTGAATTTATCCAAATTTTTCTGAATCATTCGGATTGAGTCGGATAGACTAGATTAATTCGGATTGAAAGTCCTGATTGACCGGATAAACCGGATTCATTCGGATTGAAAGTCTGGATTGATCGGATTTATTCGGATTGAAAACTTCCTTCGGATTAGATCGGAATGAAACTGTTTGGTTCGGATACAAATTCTGGAATGATTCGGAATGAATTTCAATACGAACCTTTTACTAGGGTACCTTATCGACATTTCTTTCTGTAAGATAACTTTTTTTTATAAAATATGTAGACAGTGCCGTAATGGTAATTTTTGACGCCCTGAGCAAAAGCAGATCAGTGCGCCCTTCATATAACCCCCCCCCCCCCAAACTCTTCATGCAAAAAAATCAGACTTAATTTTAACTTTGATTTTAATATATGGTCAAAATTATAAATACAATGAATTAAAGAAATATAATCTTTTTATTTCAAATAAATTTTTATAAAATAACATATGTAACAAAAAAATAATTCATAAAACTTACGAAAACTGTAATTACAGTAACAGATATATTAACAACTTTTGAAACGACTCGAAGTATATATGTATAAAAGGAGAGTTCCTCAATTCGTATTACAAGAATTTGATATGAAGTATTATCAAGCTATGCGCTTTTTATTCAATTTCTTTTGTATTTTGATTTGAAAAAAGTTGTAATTTCTCGAAGAATATTAATTTTTACTTATTTCCTATTTCTAAAGAGACCGAAATTTATCTTTTTATCGACATACTTAAAAAATTTCTGAAAAAATTTTCGAAAAAATTTTGAAAATTTGTTTGCTTGACCTGCGTCCCCCTGGAGCTTGCGCCCAGGGCAGTTGCCCCGGTCGCCCCGCCCTCGTTACGGCACTGTATGTAGATATCGGCAGTATTTTAATTTATTATTTATTCGTTAATTCTGATTCCAAGGGCGGATTAAGGGGGGGTTTGGGGGGGCTATAGCCCCGGGCCCCCACATCCAAAGGGCTCCGCGAGCTCGAATAAAAAAATATCATATTGTGCATTTGCGTTTTTTCACACACGCAATTTAACTTTGCAGACGCAACCATGAATGAATCAAAATTTATAATTTTAAAAATAAGATAATCAAAGCAAGTGCGTTCAGACTGCATTAAGTATATTAAAATATATTACTGCCAGTCGATGCATGTTTGAGTTCACGGAAAACGTAATTGTTGGCGTTTTCCGCGAATCAACTAAACTTTATATTCATAAAATAATCATGCCCCTTATATTCATTATAGCCCCGGGCCCCGTAAATCTTTAATCCGCCAATGTCTGATTCTGCAGTTGTAAAAATATATTCAATCCTGAAAGTAATTATTTGATTCGTCCTTTACATAAAGAATAATAATTAAGTTAAAAAAATTTCAAAAATTTATTTAATTTATTTATACAGTCTCAAAATGACGGAATGAGCACAAGCATTCTGAAATGGGTACCAAGCGTTGAAGATGAGGGAAAATACCTGGCCTGTCGGGCGGAAAATCGACACTTACCGGAAGCTGCTATCGAGAATAAATGGAAGCTAAAGGTTCACTGTAAGTGCAATATTTTACGTGATCCCGAAAATCATTGATTATGTCATAATAAAAGAGATCCTCTTCAGAGGCGGAGACTTCTAAAAAATATTTGGGAGGCACAAATTTTGCAAGTTTTCCAACTGTTTCACCGTGAGTGGGGGGGGGGGGGTTGTCGAGTAATAATTATTATTGATAATTATTATGAAAAAATGTGCAAGCATACGTGTATTATGAAATAAAACGATGGTCGTAAAAATTGGTCTATATCAGAGTACCAAGTGATCGGACAATATAATGAATTTCCAAATATCAATTTTGCTCTCTGAAATATTGGGAGGGCAAAAAACTTTTGCCCCCCCAATTTTTTTTTGGGGGGGAAGTACCTTGCCCCCCCATAGTCGCCGCCCCTGATCCTCTTTCAGATGTAAAATTTTTCCGCTTTGCAGAGCTACTCATTTTTTTAAATACTTATTTTTTTTATCTCGCAAATGTTATTTTTTCCCATGTAGAAAAAATACAGTTATTTCACCGAGTTATCTTTGCATCAAGTGGACCACCTAAAACTTTTATTCGCAGTGGAAAGTCAATTTGTGTTCAGCCAGGAATCTCCAAACGAAAGCGGCTTTTTCCACTAAAGCTCCGGACGGATTTTCTCTCGACCTTTTAATAATGCATTTTTCGGAATTTAAGATCTTTCATCCGGAAGGGCACTTGTGGTTTTCCGACGACAATGTAGCTAACAACCTTTCAATTTTTTATGTTCGCAGTTTCACCAATCGTTACACTGAAAATGGGTGCATCATTAAATCCAGAGACTATCAAAGAACTTGATGACGTACATTTTGAGTGCAACGTCCGAGCAAATCCAGGAGCCTATAAACTTACCTGGTTTCACGAGGTAATACCTTTAAAAATTGTATACTAATAGAGCTTGAAATTTTATGTTTCAATTTAATACTTATATGAGTTTTATTATACAATTTCTTTCAATCCTTCTGTGCTTAACATTGTATATGATATTAATTCAATCTTCATATTGTAATAATAATAAAGAATTGTTTTATTTTACCTGTAATATGAATTATTAGTTTAGTTTATTCTTTATTTTATTCTGATTTAGTTTATTTCGTTTAGAAAACTTTTTATTTATAACTTCAAGTCATTCAAAAGTTAATCATTCTCCAGTGTTTGACTGTAACGCGTTACTTATAACGCTTTACCAGAAAAGTTACTTTTTCTTAGTAACGGTAACTCAAAATATTTATTGATTATGATTATGATTATTTATAAAATATTTATACGTAATATAAATACTTAAAAAATATTAAAAAGTTCAAATATAAATTCAGAAAAATTCAGTAGTTTGAAAATTATTTTACTTAACTGTAAATATAATTTTCAGTTATGAATCAAATGTATCAAATTCTTAAAATTTTTTTGGGGTATTCAAGTATGTATTAAAAATGTAATAAAAAAAATTTAACGTAAAGGTAACGCGTTACTTTTTTTTAGTAACGGTAACGGTAACGGTAACGCGTTATTTTTTTAATTAACGGTAACGGTAACGCGTTGCTTTCAGACAGTAACGTGTCAAAGACTGTCATTCTCTTAATCTGAGCCAGCGGAATTTCGCTGATTCAAATTTAGAGAGTAGGTTAAAAATATTTTGTGCAACAAAATATGTTTCGTTGGCTGAAAAAAATTTTTGTTGGTTCAACAAAACATTTTGTTGGTTTAACAAAACGTTTTCTTGACCCAACAAAAATTTGGTTGAGCCAACAAAAAAATTTTGTTGCACAAATACCAACAAAATTATTTTGTTCTCCGGACCAAATCTTTTTTTCAGTGTATATACGAGATTTTAAAGAAATTTCGTTACATCACCTTCTTAAAGCAGAATTTTAAAAGGATTTTTTAGGATTTTTAAAAGATTTCGCAGCATTTTAAGGAATTTCCAAATATTTCCCAAAATTTTAAAGGAATTCATAAAATTTTAAAAGATTTTTAAGAACTATAGGGAATTTTGAGGGATTTTAAATGTTTTCATGAAACTTTGAAGAATTTTAAGAGAACTCAAGAGATTTTTTATGATTTTTAAAAGATTTTGTGGAATTTTATGAGATTTTTTAATAATTTTAAAGAATTTCAACAGATTTTTCTGATTTTTAAAAGATTTTATGTAATTTTTAAGGATTTCATGGAATTTAATGTTATTTCTAATAATTTTAATGTATTTTAAAGGATAAAAAGGTATTTTAATTGTTATCATAGAATTTTAAAGAATTTCAAGAAGTTTCTGGGAATTTTAAGAGATTTTCTCAAACTTTAAAAGATTTCGAAGGTTTTTCGTGAAATTTTAAGAAATTTAGAAAGGTTTCCGGGATTTTAAGGTATTTTACGTCTTGTCGTGGAATTTCGAGGAATTTCGAAATTTTAAAAGGTTTCTGAGAATTTTAAGGGATTTTAAATGTTGTCATGGAATTTCCAAGAATTTTAAGAGAATTAAGAGATTTTAATGACTTTTAAAAGACTTTATTGGCATTTATAAGGATTTTATGAAATTTTATGAGATTTCTAATAATTTAAAGGGATTTCAAGAAAGTTTTTTGATTTTTAAAAGATTTTATGGAATTTTTAAGAATTTTATGAAATCTAACGAGATTTCTAATACTTTTAATGGATTTTAATAAATTTAAAGGGTTTTTAAATGTTATTGTAGAATCTTGAAGAGTTTCAAGAAGTTTCTGGATATTTTAAGAGGTTTTCACGAATTTTAACAGATTTCAAGAAATTTTTATGACATTGAAAATATTTTATGGGATTTAAAAGATTTTAAAATTTATCAGGGTATTTTATTGAGGGATTTAAAAGAAAATTTATCTTTTTTAAAGGATTTTGTAGAATTTGTAAGGATTTCGAAGGTTTTCGTAAAATTTTAAGGACGAGAGCAAACCAACACGCGCGCGATTATTTTGTTTTCCTTCTTAAAACTTCAAGTCATTCAAAAGCCAATGAGGTTTACAACAACAATGTATGCGAGATTTTCGAGACATTTCATTACACCACTTTTTTTAAGATAGGACTTTTTTAAGATAGGATCAATTATAAAAGATAGTGACTTTTTAAGGCTGTTAGAGCGTGTTGAAAAAAAATTTCTGTAGAATGACTCAAATCTCCACCTCATTTCCGAAATTTCATGGTAAATTCCCAAAAAATGCACTTTTTGACGGGTGCTTTAATCGAGATCGGTTTTTCGATGGCAGGACTTGGACTTAGCATTGTTTTTAGGGAAAAAGAAAGTATTTTTGTTAAAAGATGAATTTAACAAAGCTTTCGAGATTAGAGAAATTCCCAGTAAAGAACAAGAATCCCCAGTAAAAAAAATTGCTGCAAGAAGCAGTATGAGACATATATCTTCTTTTTCCTGAAAAACAGTAGCTCGAGCTATTGAGAACTTGATCAAGTTCTCTGACATCGAGAAACCAATCTCGATTAAAGGATACGTCAAACAATACATTTTAGCGAATATAACATGATATTTCAGAAATGAGGTGGAGATTTGAGTCATTCTACAGATTTGAATATTTTTTTTTACATTTTTTGGCCCAGTGCTCCAACAGCCTTAAAAGAATCATCTGTGATAAATCAATATTATACAGGACAAGGTACTTCGTCACAACATCACTGCGGGCATCGTGCCATCGGGTCAAACTTTGCTACTACAAGGTATTACTCGAAAAGCTTCTGGAAAATACACTTGCCAAGCAGCCAATGAAGAAGGTCGAAATTACTCCAATGCCATTTATTTAAGCGTCATGTGTAAGTTTTCTTTACACTCTACATGCTGTATTACAAGAATTAAAAGAATTAAAAGAATTAGTGACTTGACACAAGTTTTTACAGTCACAATTAAAAAATTACATATAAAAGGTCTGATTTTTGAAACACTGAAGACTGAAGGCGATTTAAGGGTGTTGGAGCCAAGTTCTAATCTAAAAATTCGATTTCTTCATTTTACTCAACAAATATTAAGGCCATGTAAGACTTACCCGATCCCTACCTTACCGACATTTTTTTTCTCTGCAACGCTACTCCTACATTTATTGAGATATCAAATTGAAAATTTCTAAAATTAAAGCTAAAGTATTAAGGTACGTTTATCTGGTCCTAAATATCGACATTTATAAAAAAAAAAATTTTCAAAAATTTTTTTTTTATTTTTACAAAAATTTAAGACCAGATAAACATACCTTAGATTATTTTCTTTAATTTTAGAAATTTTCAATTTGATATTTCAATAAATGTACAAGGTTGCAGAGAAAAAAATGTCGGTAAGGTAGGGATCGGGTAAGTCTTACATGGCCTTAAATTTGGAATGTTTTTCCTCCGTAGAATTAATCAATTTCTAATTAGAATTATGCGTACAGAGCGAGAAAATATCTATTTCAAATATTTTTTAAGTAAAATGCAAATATTCAATTTTGAAATTAGATTTTGAATTCTTCGCTTTATGCAAAAAGTATCGAAATTAAATATTTTTTCGCTCTGTATCCATTCTTATATTTGAAAAAAGATTAGCGCTACAGAGCGAAAAAATATTTATCTACAATTTTCGTTGAGTAAAATGGAGAATGGTATTTTGAGCTTAATACTTGGGTCCAACGCCCTTAAGCTTTGAAATTATAGATAAAAACATATACAATGAAAATTGTGTTATTTTTGCAGTCGCACCAATCTGCAAGCAAATCAAAAATGTCGGAGGTACAAAAAAGGAAAATGTCACGCCATCTTTATTCAACGTCCCTGAAGAGCTTTATGGCACCCTGAAGCACGAAACCATCAGTTTGGTTTGCGAGATCGAAGCCAATCCAACTGAGGTCACCTTCTATTGGACGTTTAATAATAGCCGAGATCTAAATGACATCTCATCTACGGAATTTACAAGCGATAGTACTGTCAGTAAACTGAACTATACACCAGAGACTGATGATGATTACGGTACCCTTGGTTGTTGGGCTAAGAATGACATTGGTTATTCAAAACAACCATGTTTGTATCAAGTCACTGCAGTAGGTACGTTTTCACACATTTAGGATCAATACGTGTGGATCAATCGAGGTACTCCAGTGGCGTAGCAACCGGGGGGGCAGGAGGGGCAGCTGCCCCCCCGTAAATTTGGACGGGGGGGCAATATAGTCATTTTGCCCCCCACTGAAAAAGAAGTGATAGTTGTTAAAATAACTAAGATGTTTGTGATGCTTAAATAAAAATGCATTTATATATAATATATACTAGCAAACACGCGCGCTACGCGCACGATTATTTATTTAATTTCTTACAACTTCAAGTCATTAAAAAATCAATGAAATTTTGCTGATTCAAATTTAGAGATTATGTTTGAAACAACAATGTATCCGAAATTTTAGGGACATTTCGTTACATCACTTTTTTTAGAGAAATATTTCAAGAAGTTTCTAGGAATTTTAATGGATTTTGACCATTTTCAAGTGATTTTTACGAGTTTCAAGGTATTTAAAGAGATTTCAAAAGGTTTCAGAGAATTTTAAGGGACTTTAAGGAATTTTAAATGTTATAATAAAATTTCCAGGAATTTTACAAGAAGTCAAGAGATTTTAATAATTTTAACGGATTTTCTGATTTTTAAAGGATTTTATAGAATTTTCAGGATTTCATGGAACGTAACGAGATTTCTAATAATTTTAATGGATTTTAAATGACGTAAAGAGACTTTAAATGTTATCGTAGAATTTTAAGAATTTTAAGAAGTTTCTGGGAATTTTAAGGTAATTTTATTGAGGGATTTCAAAAGAATTTCTATACATATATGATTTTTAAAAGAATTTGTAGAATTTAAAAGCATTTCGAAGCTTGTTGTAAAATTTTAAGGGATTTTATGAGATTGTTCTAATTATTAAAAGATTTTGAACAATTTTTAAGGATTTCATGAAATTTGATAAGATTTATAAGGATTTTAAGAAATTCTAAATGTTAAGAAATTCCAAGAGTTTTTTTTAAGAATTTATAGAGATTTTTGCTAATTTTAACTTGGATTTCAAGAGATTTATAATTTTAATGGTTTTTGTGGATTTTTAAGGGATTGCAAGAGGAGTTTTAAGAAATCTTTACGAATTTTAAGCAATTTCGAAGGTTTTCATTAAATTTTGTTATTTGAAAAGGTTTCTGAGTGTTTTAAGAGAATTTAAGGGATTTTATGAAGTTTCGAGGAATTTTAAGAGGTTTCAAAGGGTTTCAGAGAATTTTAAGAGACTTTAAGGAATTTTAAACATTGTAATATAATTTTTAGGAATTTTAGAGGAAGTCAAGAGATTTTAATAATTTTAAAAATATTTTAATGGAAATTTAAATAATTCTGTGAAATTTTATAAGATTTCTAATAATTTTAATAGATGTTAAAGGACGTCAAGGAACTTTAAATGTTATGGTATAATTTAAAGAACTTCAAGCAGTTTCTGGGAATTTTAAGAAGTTTTCACGAATTTTAAAAGATTTCAAGAGAGTTTTATGAGTTTTAATATATTTTATAGGTTTAAAGGATTTTAAAGTTTGTCAGGTCATTTTATTGATTTCTCTAATTTTTAAAAGATTTTGTAGAATTTTTAAGGATTTCATGGAATTTGATAAGATTTCTAACGATTTTAAGAAATTATAAATGTTGAGAAATTCCAAGAGGTTTTTAGGAATTTGTAGAGCTTTTTCCGAGTTTTAACTTGGATATCAAGTTATTTATGATTTTAATCGTTTTTGTATATTTTTAAGGGATTACAAGAGGTTTTTGGGAGTTTTAAGAAATCTTAACGAATTTTAAGGTATTTCGAAGGTTTTCCTGAAATTTTTTTGCGCCATTAGTTTGTTTTTCTTCTTTCATCTTCAAGTAATTCAAAAGCCAATCAGGTTTGCAACAACAATATCTGCGAGATTTTCGAGACATTTCGTGACATCACTTTTTTAAGATAGGATATGTATATGATGACTTTTTGTCATTCGAGTTTGCCCCCCCACGAAAAATTCCGTTGCTACGCCCCTGAGGTACTCTGCTGGAATTAAAGAAATAGAATTCCTATCTTTTTATCCCTTAAAGGGATAAGAATTTATGGGATTTATCCTATCCCTATCCCTAAGATAGAAAGGGATACAGATTTTTTATCCAGTTCTATCTCTCACCTATCCCCGTCTATCTCTGCCTATCTCCCTATTAAGGGCGTTATGGAACCAATTGTTAAACTCAAAATTTCATTCTCCATTTTACTCAACGAAAATTAAAGATAAATATTTTTTCGCTCTGTAGCGCTAATCTTTTTTCAAATATAAGACTGCGTACAGAGCGAAAAAATATTTAAGTTCGATACTTTTTGCATAAAACGAAGAATTAAAAATCTAACTTCAAAATTTAATATTTTCATTTTTTCTTAAAAAATATTTGAATTAGATATTTTCTCGCTCTGTGCGCATAATTCTAATTTAAAATTGATTAATTATACAAAAGGGAAAAATTCCAAATTTAATATTTGTTGAGTAAAATGAAGAAATCGAATATTTAGATTAGAACTTGGCTCCAATACCCTTAAGGAATTTCAAGAATGCAGGAAAAAAGTCTAGTTTTTGTTACATCTTAATTTTAGTTCATTTTGCACGACTTCCAATATTTTAACGGTTTCAAAGGATTTTAAAAGAATCACCGGAATTTACAAAGATTACAATAATTGAAAAGATTTCTAAAATTTAAAGGGACTTCGAAAAGATTTCAAAGAATTTGAATTGGTCTCAAATTTCAGACGTCTCAGACGAATTATTTTTTTCTTCAAAGATTCTCTCTAAAAAACTTGATTTATTTATAATTTATTTATTGCAACAGAGAGCATGGGAAATATTTTTGCAAACAATATTTTTAATTGTTGATGAGAAATCTTTTATAAATAAAAAAAAAAAAAAATTCGTTGAGTAGACGTTTGAAACTTCAGTCTAGTGCCTAGTGTAGAATTTGAAATTTCAATAAATTTTAATTATTTTAAAAAGATATTACAGGGAAAACAGCGTAAAATGAGTTCAAAAAAGGGGAAATAGGGTAATTTTTTTCACAAAAAAGGGGAGAGATTAAACAATAATTTTTACATGTAGAAAAGTAGAAAAAAATGTTTTTTAAATATTTTTATTCATCTCTATATAATTATAATGTTCTATTTAGTCAATTTTCTAAATCTACACAAAAAGCATATTAATAATTATTCTTTTGTTCACAACGTGGACTATAGGAACAGATTTATCTTAAAATAAAGATTAACTTCTACACGTTTTTCTTAATGCAATCTACGAATTTTATAAGTCTATGTGAGATATAGATTTATAAAAACATTTATTGATTTTTTTTATTTTCTTTTATCTTGAATTTCTAATATAACTTGTATGTATTTAAGAATCTAAGCGAAGTACGTTAAAATTTTTTGGCTCACAATGTTGGAAAACAGAAATATCCTTTAATTTAATTTTGCTGATTTTTATATTTCTCAAAGTTGTGAACCAAAAGATGTTTTTATAAATCTATATTTCACATAGACTTATAGAATTCGTAGATTTCGTTAAGAGAAACATTTAGAAGTTAAATCTCTATTTTAAGATAATTTTGTGTAGATTTAGAAAATTGACTGAAAAGAACATTTTTAATTAAAAAAGGGGAAAAGGGGGAAAATTTTTGAAGATAGGAGAAAAAAGGGAAAACTCTCAAAAAAGGGGAATTCCTGTAATATTTAAAGAATATTTGAATTAGATATTTTCTCGCTCTGTGCGCATAATTCTAGTTAAAAATTGATTAATTATACAGAGGAAAAAAATTCCAATTTTAATATTTGTTAAGTAAAATGAAGAAATCGAATTTTTAGATTAGAAATTGGCTCCAACACCCTTAATCCACTTCCACACCTATGTCTTTGAATCTTCTCTCTTCTATCCCTTTCTATCTCTTGTCTATCCCCGTTTAGTACCTCTTCCATCTCCTTTTCAATCACTTGAATATTTTGTATATACTTTATGTAGAAAATAGTGTACTTATAAAATTATTATGCGTGTTTAAAATATTCAAATTAATAAGTTAATGACGGAGAGATAACTGCAGGGATAGAAAGCAACTAAAATTTTTTCTGCTTGGAGATAGACTAAGAGATAGAAGGAGATTCAATTATTAGATTCAAAACATCTTTTTCATAAAAATATAACAATAACTTATCGATTCCAGAAAAGGGATGATAGATTGTTTTAATTAAGGGTTTTAATTCTAATCTCTTCATGTTACTCAACAAATATTAAATTTGGAATTTTTTCCCTTTGTAAAATTAATCAATTTTTAACTAGAATCATGCGTACAGAGCGAGAAAATATCTAGTTCAAATATTTTTTAAGTAAAATGAAAATATTAAATTTTCAAGTTAGATTTTGAATTCTTCGTTTTATGCAAAAAGTATCGAAACTAAATATTTTTTCGCTCTGTATGCATTCTTATATTTGAAAAAAGATTAGTGCTACAGAGCGAAAAAATATTTATTTATAATTTTCATTTAGTAAAATGGAGAATAGAATTTTGAGCTTAACACTTGGGTCCAACATCCTTAACAAGATTAGGGTTTTGAATTTGTTATAATTATGTTTCACAAAAAAACATATGGAGTTTGACACTAAAAAAAACATTCGCGTAACTATCCAAATTTTATGGAATCCTGATTGAGAAATTTTTTTACAGGCAGGCCATTCCCGCTGCAGAATTGCTCTGCATATAATCACAGTGGATCCTCGATTCGAATATCTTGCGTCGAAGGATTTAACGGTGGTCTACCACAGAAATTCGTTGCAATATCAGGCAGCCAGCAATGGGAGTCGGATAATCCGAACTGGGAACTTGACTTGGGAATTCATAAACCCACAACGATCGCGATCTATGCCGTCAATGAAAAGGGTTACAGTGAGCCTGTAATCATAGATGATAATGCTTTTAAAGGGATGGCCAAATTCACTGGTAAATATTAACATTTATATTAAGAGAAATTAGATTAGATCTCTTACTAGTTCGAAATTTTCTATGCTCCAATTTCATCCATGTTTATCTACTGCAAATAATATCTACTCCATTTTGAATTAAGGGTGTTGGAACCAAGTTCCAATCTAAAAACTCGATTTCTTCATTTTATTTAAGAAATATTAAAATTGGAATTTTTTCCCTTTGTAGAATTAATCAATTATTAACTACAATTATGCGTACAGAGCGAGAAAATATCTAGTTAAAATATTTTTTAAGTAAAATGAAAATATTAAATTTTGAAGTTAGATTTTGAATTCTTCGTTTTATGAAAAAAGTATCAAAATTAAATGCTTTTTCTCTCTGTATGCAGTCTTATAATTGAAAGAAGATTAGCGCTACAGAGCGAAAAAGTATTTATTTATAATTTTCATTTAGTAATATGGAGAATGGAATTCTGAGCTTAACACTTGGGTCCAACATTCTTAAAAAATGTATGTTCAAGAATCGATTGTAAAAATCCAGTTGAAAATTATGACGTAGATATCAAGGTACTCAAAATTATCAGTCATTAATAGTAAAATAGATCCTGACCGATTGGTAATTTTCAATTGGATTTTTTACAGTGAAGACTACAGTACAAAAAAAAACGTTAATTTCTTCATTTCTTCCTATTAATGGACAAGGTCTAAATGTGTGCTAATATATTTTTTTCTAGGCAATTCCGCTGAATTTTCGATTGATATCTCGCCGTTTTTAATTGGATTGGGTGGAACTGCCACAGGATTAGGATTAATCGTAATTGGAGTTTTAATGGCACTCTGGAGACGACACGCGACGACACCTTCAAAACCAAAATCTCCAAAGCAACCTGCGGCTGTGACAACTTTTGCAGGAAAAAGTGAAGAGGATGAGGGAAATCCAGATCTTATTCCCACGACAGTTATAACGAATCATCTTTCTGGTAAACATGAACTTAATACTGGTCAGCAACATTTTATTCACATTGAGTTGAGCTGCTGATTTATAATTTGAAATCCAACCCGCCTTGACCCGAAGTCATTTTGCATATCATTATTATGTTTATATGTTTAAAGAAATGAATATATAAACTAATCCGAAACCGGATTGAGTAAAAAGAAATATCAAATTTTAACGTTTGAAAAATTTTTTAAACTTTGAATTTATTATAAGGAACGGCCCATATCTTAAGGGTGTTTGAACCAAGTTTCAACCTAAAAACTCAATTTCTTCATTTTACTTAAGGGCGTTGGACCCGAGTGTTAAGCTCAAAATTCCATTCTCCATTTTACTCAACGAAAATTATAGATAAATATTTCTTCGCTCTGTAGCGCTAATCTTTTTTCAAACATAAGACTGTATACAGAGCGAAAAAATATTTAAGTTCGATACTTTTTGCATAAAACGAAGAATTAAAAATCTAACTTCAAAATCCAATATTTTCATTTACTTAAAAAATATTTGAATTAGATATTTTATCGCTCTGTACGCATAATTCTAGATAAAAATTGATTAATTCTACAGAGGGAAAAAATTCCAAATTTAATATTTGTTGAGTAAAATGAAGAAATCGAATTTTTAGATTAGAACTTGGCTCCAACACCCTTAAGAGCATGTGTTACTTACTATATGAGCAAATTTAGATAACCCGGGTTTTTTTCTACAATTTTTACATTTTCAAAAAAATTATAGTCAACATCCGTTAAGAACGTGAACAGTAATTTTTTTGAAAATGTAAAAATTGTAGAAAAAAACCTGGGTTATCTAAACTTGCTCATATGGTAAGTAACACATGCCCTTAACAAATATTATAATTGGAATTATGCGCACAGAGCGAGAAAATATCTAATTCAAATATTTTTTAAGTAAAATGAAAATATTCAATTTTGAAGTCAGATTTTAAATTCTTCGTTTTATGCAAAAAGTATCGAAACTAAATATTTTTTCGCTCTGTATGCAATCTTATATTTGAAAAAAGATTAATGCTGCAGAGCGAAAAAATATTTATCTATAATTTTCGTTGAGTAAAATAGAGAATGGAATTTTGAACTTAACACTTGGGTCCAACGCCCTTAATCAATAACTTCGAGGAAAATTGTTTTCAATAAAACTTGAATTACCTTAGGAAAGGGTATTATAGGAAAATCAGTATAAATCCATAATCATTTTCCTATACTCAATTTCTTATAATTTTCTTGCAATTATAGAAAATTCATGAAATTCTGTAGAAAATACAGAAAGAAACTTATAGAAAAATCATAATTGTAAATCTAATTTTAAATGTTGCATGAAATTAATTAAATAAAACTGAATTCAATCAAAAGCACAGAATTCATGTTCTAATATTACGTATAATATATGTTGCAGCACAGACATCCCTACATGAAATCAGTCGCAACAATTTCTCAGAGTATCCTTGTTGTAAAGGATTGCATTCTGAGGATTTTGTGATAACAGCCAGGTGAAGCAGTGAAGGTGGTTCTTCGATGTGTTTTTAACAACCGAATTCGTCGTCTGCAGATTTTCTGTAATTTACCTAAAATGCCTGAATGACGATACAACAATGTCATCTTAACATAATATACCAGCGAAAAATATATTCACGTAGAAATACAAATTCAAATGCATGTCGTTATTTCACGGCGTAAAAATCAACGTGAATTCACGGAATCACGTGAAAATGTAGGTGAAGTTTTCAAATACTCGACCTGTATTTCCACTTGAATATTTTCAGCTATAACGGCCGCATCTGAACTGGAAGCGCCTAGAACTGTTTTCGACTGCTTATATCCAGTCAGCACACAATTGAAGGGTGTTTTAAGAACGTCTTTGAACATCTAAAAACGTCCTTGAATTTTGTGCCTTTCTGCCAAATATCTCTCGACGAAATATACTAACGTAGTTTGTTGTGCTACGCAATATCTGTGAGCTTCAAGACTGATTTTAAGACAAGAGAGTATTTTGTTGTCACGACGTGTCCTCTAAATTTACTGAACATTAAAATTCGTACTGAATATATACGAATCTCAAAAAAAAAAACAACTTAAATATTATAATACACGTTAATATTATGTATTAAATTAGATTTGAATAATTGATTAAGAGCGTTGTATCCAAGTATTAAGGGCGTTGGACCCAAGTATTAAGCTCAAAATTCCATTCTCCATTTTACTCAACGAAAATTATGAATAAATATTTTTTCGCTCTGTAGCGCTAATCTTTTTTCAAATATAAGAATGGATACAGAGCGAAAAAATATTTAATTTCGATACTTTTTGCATAAAGCGAAGAATTCAAAATCTAATTTCAAATTTGAATATTTGCATTTTACTTAAAAAATATTTGAAATAGATATTTTCTCGCTCTGTATGTATAGATCTAGTTAAAAATTGATTAATTGTACAAAGAGAAAAAAAATTCCAAATTTAATATTCGTTAAGTAAAATAAAGAAATCGAATTTCTAGATTGAAACTTGGCTCCAACACCCTTAAGCTCAAAATTCCATACTCCATTTTACTCAACGAAAATTATGGATAAATATTTTTTCGCTCTGTAGCGCTAATCTTTTTTCAAATAAAATACTGTGTACAGAACGAAAAAATATTTAATTTCAATACTTTTTACATAAAATGAAGAATTCAAAATCTAACTTCAAAATTCAATATTTTCATTTTACTTAAAAAATATTTTAATTAGATATTTGCTCGCTCTGTACACATAATTACAGTTAAAAATTGATTAATTCTACAGAGGGAAAAAATTCCAAATTTAATATTTGTTAAGTAAAATGAAGAAATCGAATTTCTAGATTGAAACTTGGCTCCAACACCCTTAAGCTGAAAATTCCATTCTCCATTTTACTCAACGAAAATTATAGATAAATATTTTTTCGCTCTGTAGAGCTAATCTTTTTTCAAATAAAATACTGTGTACAGAGCGAAAAAATATTTAATTTCAATACTTTTTGCATAAAATGAAGAATTCAAAATCGAACTTCAAAATTGAATATTTTCATTTTACTTAAAAAATATTTTAATTAGATATTTTCTCGCTCTGTACGCATAATTATAGTTAAAAATTGATTAATTCTACAGAGGGAAAAAATTCCAAATTTAATATTTGTTGAGTAAAATGAAGAAATCGAATTTTTAGACTAGAACTTGGCTCCAACACCCTTAAAAATTCTTACGTTTTCATTATTTAAAGAAAACTCTTATATTTATTTTATACTAACTAAATTAAAATGTCTCTTTAAAGTTCTGTAAATACCAAACTATCTAGAAAATTACAGCAATTCTTGGACTTTTCTTTCTAAGAGTTTTCTTAACATTCTTTGATATTCAGAGACACTGACACTGGAAAAATACAACTATAAAAAATCTCTGACGGAAATGGATGTGTGATATGACATTCTATTTTAGGCCTCAGAAATTTTTCGCCAATGGGAGAGAATACAAGTTCTAAATACAAATAAAGAATTCAGATTTGCAAACAAAGACAATTGAATTATAAAAGTTGCTATTCAACTATTTCTTTTCAATTGTATTTATTCGTAAATTTCGAATGGAGAATTGAATGAGTGAATACTAAATATAATAAAGACTTCATCTTCAAAGAAACTCGAAAGTGGTGTGTGTTGTATGAGACTTTTTCATATTGTCCAATACATAGGAAGAAACGAGATATAGACGAAATCGGTATAAATTATTTTATACGAAAATGAGAATATGATTGAGTGTGCTGATTATATAAATGTGTATATGAAAAGAAGGTACATAATTAGTAATAGTACAACTATTACTAATTTGTTTTTTTATTAAAACAAAAACTAAATATAATATAATATTACTATAAAATTGCGTTGTGTTGTTCAACCTCCCTCTATTTCTTTTTCCT
This sequence comes from Synergus itoensis, assembly GCA_904066005.1. Lineage (NCBI taxonomy): Eukaryota > Metazoa > Arthropoda > Insecta > Hymenoptera > Cynipidae > Synergus > Synergus itoensis. Next base: position 75,582 of record CAJFCP010025814.1, on the reverse strand, counting down.
TTATTACATGGAACAAAAACTAAAATACAGCTCAACTGAAAAATGTTGTGCTATTTTGCAATTATCTTGACTTTTGTATACCTAAAGCAAAGTATAATTTTTTTCCATCAAGGTTTTCATATCTATGAAGAATAAAATCCTTGAAAATTTAACATATAAATGTAAGAATCCTGCAGTGTTACGTTCCTTTTTTAAGAATTTAATTTAATAATAATATTTTAGGTAGATGAGCCAACTTTTCAGTTTCACGAAACCATAATATGTACTTTAAAAATACGTTTCTACGGAATCTTTTCACTTATTGTTAGAATATTAATGCCCTTTTCGAGATGCATCGATTTTCTCAACTTTGAACTTTTGCCTAGGAAAATAAGTAAAATAAGCTCCTCAAAGACGATGAGATTTATCATCCAACTACTTAATTTATTTTCAAAAGGTTACAAGATGAATAAAGTATACTAGTTTTGGTTTTTCTTACTGTTGATTATTTTCCATGACTGCAAACGGTACAAAAACGAATTTCAAACATTATTTCATAGACTGGAATCAAAGCAAGATAAACAATATTCCTTTAACATAACAATACTAGTAGCAAAACGGCAACGCACTTGTTACGATTTCATCATATCCATCGTAAAATCGGGTAATACAAAACTCGAAAGTTCGTCAAAAAGAAATTGCGTCATTACTTACGATTACTAGAAATCGTAACTCAGGAAAACTTTACCCCTTATCAGGCACGCATTCTTTCGAGAAATCTTTCATTCCCCTATATCGCTTTTGCAAAGTATTCTTAATTATTCGAAAAAATATTTCCTCTTGTTTGCCTTTCAGAGTGGACGTTCAGCTTCGACACGATTTTAATCTAGTAATCATAATTATACATTAACATAATTAATTAACCGCCCATACACACACCTGCGATTTACTCAAAAGGTGTTAATATTCGCAGCTAAGTGCACATGACCCCTATTGTTGTTCAGTTATTTTATTTATGTAAGTTATATTATTATATTGCAGTACAAGAAAGTACAGTGTTTTCTACAATATGTCTCAGATTAAGCATATACAGAGGACACCCCACGAAAAAGCCAATGTGACACAAGACGAACTTTTTTATTCCACACCTTAAAAAATGAAACAAATTTAAAACACTCTGCATTAAAAGTACTTTGCATTCATCCTGAATTTGCATCAACTTGAACACATTCTTGAAGGCTTAACAATTCAATTTTATCCTAATTTTAAAGTCTGCTCAACAGATACAATAGATTTCAGAATAGTTTTAAACGTTTAACTAACAAACGTTTAAAGTTGAAAGCACATTTGAATTCGCAAAGTCTTTCAATTCGAGAGCACTTAAAAGATGAAGTCGCTTTTATACCAAACTTTTTAGTCTTTTACGTCGGAAATAAATCATGAAGAAAAAAAAATTCTGCACCGAAATTCACAATGGCTTTTCCTTTTCATGCACTGCGAGGCGAATCATCGATCGGCACACCGTAGGGATTAAAATACTTTCTTTACGTTAGTTGGAAGCGAGATTGAAATAGGAAGGCTTGACTTATTCAGAAAGGGTTCAGAGAAAAGTTCCGACAAAGTCGAGCTTCGTTTTCAATTAAAATACTCTTCGAGGAAATATTCATCGATTGGTACCTAGTTATTAATTGATCATTATAAAGTCTCTGCATTTTCGATTTCTTAGACCGCTCGATATTTAGAGCGCTTTGAGTCTCACACATTACGATCCCTACGGTGAGTCGTTCTTTCAGAGTCGCCAATACTTAAACAATACAGAATTTTCGAACTTAAGGCTACCGCGAGTCGATTAAAAAGGACGCTTCCGGAATATAACAGACAGAGAAAAAGTACATGTGTGAGCCTCACATCGATTGAGATTAAAATGTCTTAACTACAGAGGTTTCTCCCTAATCTAAGAAATGATGATGCTTCCATCACGCGCATGACAATTATACACAATTTCAATTATTCATTAAACTACAATTGTCCCTAAGCGCACGCTCGCATCTGGTTAGGCTTTTTACTTAGAAATCAGCCAAACCACGGTACTATATCAAGCTGCGATAGAATAATAATTATACTCTTCCTCCGTTACAAAAAGTTTTTGAAAGGACAAAAAAATGTGTACAACTAGTAAACTGATGGTCCTTGATGATGTTTGTGTTCCTCGGTTTTCGGATATCGGACATTTCAAATCGGTCTTAGTGTAACGCTTCTCCAGCGCATATTCTTCATACAAAAAAGCTGCAACTCCACAGTGTTGCTCTGAAAATCGAAAGTTGTTCAATTCTTTTATGTGCTTTGGCTTTTAATAATTGAAATTTATTAATAAATTACTTAGCGAAACTCTAGAGATACGTATTTATTTTTATTTTTCTCAATTAAATCCTATACCGTAAAACCTTCACAAAGTTATGAATTAAATTTGAGGAATTTAAATAAACTAGAGGAAGAAACAAAATAAATTTTTTTAAACTCTACAACAATAAATTCTACACGATGAAACTTAACGAAAAATAATGATGTTTCAATATTTTTACTATTAAGTGCACGATTTTATTTTACAGTGTAGAATTTCAGGGTATCTAGTGATCAGGGAATTGGAAATTCCCGGGTTTTTCCCGGTTTTCTCCTGATCTTTTCCAGTCTTTTCCCGGTCAAATTCTACAAAATCCTTTAAAAAACATAAAAGTTTTTTTAAATCCCTCAAAAAAATACCCTGACAAATTAAAAAATTTTTTAAATACCATAAAATGTTTTAAAAGTCGTAAAAATCTCTTGAAATCTGTTCAGATTCGTAAAAACCTCTTAAAATACCCAGAAGCTTCTTCAAATTCTTTAAAATTCTACGATACAAGAACGAACGCGCGCTCCGCGCGCGCATTTACTTTTTTTAAATGTTATAAAATTTATGATATTTTATTTCTTCTTTTCTATCCGTCATAATTAAAATTTTATTTTAAAAAATTTACATTTTATAGGAATAATTCCTTTCAAAATTAACTACGTATACAGTTGTATTGATGTTTAATTGTGGTCTTTTTTTTCTAAAAAAATACCACATTCATAGTTGTGTAAAGTATTATTTGAAATAACCGACTAATTAATTATCATGAAATTAATTAATTGTTTATTTTAAATATTATTACAAAAATGTAAATTTCTTAAGTTTTTTTTATAAGACGAAATCTCGCTAGTAAATTTTTAGAAGAATATAATTACCCACTGTTTTTTTTATAACTCATGATACTTCATATTTCTTTACTGTAGTATGGATATTTAATTATGGTTTCAATTTCTAAAAAAAAACTTTCGCATTTATAGTTGTACAGTATTATTTGAAAAACCGGTAAATTAATTATTAAATTAATTTATTAATTAGTCATAATAAATTAGTAAATTGTTTATTTTAAATATTACTATATAAATGCTTTTTTAAAACCGAGATTTTTATTGAAACAAATAAGTCCATCAATTTCATTGAATTAATAATATTTTTGAAATGGAAGGTGAAATAGGATTGTTTTTCCTTCTTAAATGTTCATGATACTACTTTTTCTTTTTTAAGTTATAATTTATGAAATTTTATTTCTTCTTTTCTATCCGTCATAATTAATATTTGACATTTTAAAATTTGAGTTTTATAGGAATAACAGTAACCTGATATGAATTTAAAAAATTTAAATAATTTTCAAAAATAAAAAAAAAATTTTATAAAAAATGTTTCCTTATATTTTATAAATTAAATAATTACAACGTGTGTTTTGCTTCACAAAAAATAATATTTCTTAGATTGTTTTCAAAATTAACTACGTTTTATATAGTTGTATTGATTTTTAATTGTGGATTCTTTTCTAACAAAAATACCACATTTATAGTAGTGTTCAATATTTTTTGAAATAACCGACTAATTAATAATCATGAAATTAATTAATTAGTCATTATAAATGATTTAATTGTTTATTTTAAATATTATTATAAAACTGTAAATTTCTTAAGTTTTTTTTAGAAGGATAAATCTCGCTTAAACATCCAATACAACTGTAAGTGTAGTAAATTTTTAAAAGAATATAATTACCCACTGTTTTTTTTATAACGCAAAACATAAAGTAGTTATGTAAATTACGGTAAACATGTTTTATTAAAATTAAATATATAATAAAATCAAATCGTTTGCTACTTTACGTAAAATATGGCTTGATTTTAATCTAAGTTTTCTTTGTTTTTAAATCTTTAAAGTCTGATACTTTATAAAGTATTGATACAACATCTATTTTACGTTATAAAAAATAATTATTATTAGATTGTTTTCAAAATTAACTGTGTTTACTATAGTATGGATCTTGAATTATGGTTTAAATTTCTAAAAAAAACTACTGCATTCATATACCACATTTATAGTTGTGTACAGTATTATTTGAAATAACCGGCTAATTAATTATCATGAAATTAATTAATTGTTTATTTTATATATTATTACAAAACTGTAAATTTCTTAAGTTTTTTTATAAGGCGAAACCTCGCTAGTAAATTTTTAAAAGAATATAATTACCCACTGTTTTTGTTTATAACTCATGATACTTCATATTTCTTTAAAGTCTGATACTTTATAAACTATTGATACAACATCTATTTTACGTTATAAAAAATAATTATTATTAGATTGTTTTCAAAATTGACTATGTTTACTGTAGTATGAATCTTTAATTATGGTTTCAATTTCTAAAAAAAGTAGCGAATTTATAGTTGTACATTATTATTTGAAAAATCGGTTAACTAATTATTAAATTAATTTATTAATTAGTCATAATAAATTAGCTGATTATTTATTTTAAATATTACTATAAAATTGCTTTTTTAAAACCAAGATTTTCGATATATTTCGAGTTTAGACTCGTGATAAAATGAGGATTAATGAAATCAAATTCAAATGAGCGCGCGCAAGTATCGATTGTCGAAAAGCACTATCGATACTTACGCGACAACGAATCAGATTGCCGGAAAAGGCGTTAGGTTTTTTCGACTTCGACCTCATCATCTTTTTATAATAGGAACATTTAAAAATCCTTTAAATCCTTTAAAATTCATTAAAAATATTAGAAATCTCGTCAGATTTCATAAAATTCTTAAAAATTCCATACAATCTTTTAAAAATCACAAAAATTTCTTGAAATCCCTTGAAATTAGAAATCTTATAAAATTTCATAAAATCATTAAAAATGCTAATAAAGTCTTTTAAAAGTCATAAAAATTTCTTAATTCTCCTAAAATTCTTGGAAATTCCATGACAACATTAAAAATCCCTTAAAATCCCAGAAACTTCTTAAAATTCTTTAAAATTCTATGATAACTATTAAAATACCTTTTTATCCTTTAAAATACATTAAAAGTATTAGAAATATCATTAAATTCCATGAAATCCTTAAAAACTACATAAAATCTTTTAAAAATCAGAACAATCTGTTAAAATTCCTTAAAATTATTAGAAATCTCATGAAATTCCACAAAATCTTTTAAAAATCATAAAAAACCTCTTGAGTTCTCTTAAATTTCCTCAAAGTTTCATGAAAACATTTAAAATCCCTTAAAATTCCCTAGAGTTCTTAAAAATCTTTTAAAATTTTATGAATTCCTTTAAAATTCCACGAAATATCCGGAAATTCCTTAAAATGCTGCGAAATTTTTTAAAAATCCAAAAAAATCCTTTTAAAATTCCGCTCTAAAAAGGTGATGTAACGAAATTTCTTTAATATCTCCAAGATGTCTAGAGATCAGAGAATTGGAAATTCCTGGGTTTTCCCGATTTTTTTCTGGTCAAATAAAATTCCTGGGTTTTTCCCGGTTTCCCGGTCCACTAGACACCCTGAATTTATTTGTATAAAATGACTTGTGTAATGTATTCTTATAGATTGATTCTGACTTCTGCCAATGTCGAAATTCTCGCCTGGAAGAAATCTGGATTCATCCGGACAAATTCGGTTTGTACTCAACGAAAATTATTACAGGTTCGGATTTTTGTAGGATTTCATTAGAATCTGCGTCCGGATTATTTAAAAAAAAAAAAAAACAAAAACAACGATTTGTGGAATTTAGAAAAATTTAAATTTAGAAATTTGAATATAAACTATTTTAAAAATTACTTTTTAAATTGAACGTAGCGTATATTCTTAAATTTATATATTGTAGAATAAAATATAACTCACTCTTATGATCAAAAACGCAGCGATTTGCGTTTCAGCAGCATCCAGATTTTGAGCCCTGAATGCCCGAAGTTTCGACAGTACGGCCTTGATCAAGTTTGAGCTTGCTTGCCGTGTCGCTGACCGCGCTCGATGGTGGACCAACTCGCTGCTTAATCTCAGCTGCCATTGTCATGAAAGCTTGCTCTACATTCATTGCATTTTTCGCCGAAGTCTCCAAAAATGGAATGCCAAGCTGCTCTGCATATTCCTATCAAATTTAGAGAATTAATAACTTTTCAAAAGCGAATATAATAAGAGACTACGTTCAAAATTTGAAATTTTTCTTTAGTTTCAAACTATGAGTCCCTCTGAATACAAATTATCTTTTAAAGAAATTACCTTGGCTGTTGTGTAGTCAATAACTTTTTTGGTGTGCAAGTCGCATTTGTTGCCGACCAAGAGCTTATTGACATTATCACAGGCATAACGATCAATTTCTTCGAGCCACTGCTTGACGTTATTGAAAGTTTCTTGATCCGTGCAGTCATATACGACGATTATGCCATGCGCACCTCGATAATACGAGCTAGTTATTGTCCTAAATCGCTCCTGTCCCGCTGTATCCCAGATTTGCAATTTTATCGTTTTTCCATCGAGTTCAATTGTGCGGATCTTGAAGTCAACGCCGATAGTACTGATGTAACTCTCAGTGTAGGTGTCGTCGGCAAAACGAAGAAGAAGACAGGACTTTCCAACGCCGGAGTCTCCGATCAAGAGGAGTTTGAACAGATAATCACTGCAAAGATTTCAAAATTTATGTTAAACTAATTGCAACAATGTTAAATAAACGGAGCATTTATCCATCCAACTTTCTAATAGCCAATGAAAGTAAGATTTCGGTGATCGTGCTATAAAGCTGAACGACTAGCCAGTATTAAGGATATAAAAATTAAGAAATTGAAAACATAAAAATTTAATAAATATCACGACAAAAACTTTGAAAATCATACAATTTTCAATTCACACAATTCGAAGTTAATAAATTTAATATTCTACTGTTTGCGTTAATAGTATTTCTTCCAGAAATTAATTACAAGCCTTGATATTTTAACAGTTTTAAATTAATATAACTTTTCCTAGAAGATTTCCTTGGCATTTAAAACTTTATATTTCAAAAAGTTGATAACTTTTTTTAGAGATCCCTAATTCTCATTAATAAATAGAATTCCCTGGGTTCCACGGGATTTTCCTGACTGATTATAAATTGATTAATTTATATTTTTAATTTAGAAAATGAATTCAACTTCGCAACTAAAATTACTTGCTATATTTGGAATTTCCATGAATGATACATTTTTACTTTTAAGTATTCAGATTTTGAATTTTGTACAACTGATATGATATCGGTTTACTGAGATAATACTTTGTCTTTATTTACTTTCAGAGAACAAGTAAAGAACAAACTTCATTATACAGAAATTAATAATGGAATTAAACTAACACCAATTTCGAAATACATATCAAACAAATAGCGTCGTGTCAATAAGGGGAATGCTTTAAACAATTACAGTAATTAATTGTTTAAGCATTTTAATAATCTCTTCAGTAAAAAACAATATGAAACTTAGATTTTATTTTGCGTTTTTGAAGGACAGAAAAATCTTCTAAATTGTAAAGAAAAAAACTTAGAAATCCGAGGAACAAAATTATAAAAAATATTTTAAAATTTCGATTTTACGTATTTCATTATATATTTGCATTCGAAACTGTAGGGAGCAAACAAAAAAAAATGTTTTAGCCATAAAAATGTGTATTTTTTCAATTCCCGTGGGTATTTTTTTTAATTTTTTTAACTTTTTCGTTTTTTAAAACGTTTTTCACGCCTTTCTGCGATATTTAAGCAAAAATAAAATTATTTTCATGAATCAATTGGGAAACATTGAGAAAATACAAATTTTTGTTTCGAGATGATTTTTCTCTAAATAATGACTTTTTTGGGCGTGCCCTTAAATCAAAATTTTTTTTTTAAGAGAAATTTACAAAATTACCAAACAATTATTTTCATAAATCACAAGATGTAACAAAATGTGTCAACTTTGATGTACCCAGATAAACAATGCATAGCATTGGATTTTCAACTAGAATGCAGTTATATGATATGCGGTATCAACAGCTGCACCTTATTTTCATCGTCTGAAAACTTTTCAACTTTGACGTTTAACAAACAGTGGAAACGTGGATGGCAACAGCTTTTGAAATATAATTAAAAATCTCTTTTTCTCCAAACAAAACTATCGAAATAATTGAAAAGTTCTAATCAAAGTGCATTTGCAATTTTCTAGCAAATAGAACTGCTTTTTCTAGAGTGAAAAGTCCAATAAAGAACCTCTCGTCGCCATTAATCCATGGATGAGTCAACACTCAAAGTCGAAACTCGAGAATTGTGCATACGCATTTTACTTTGATGCATTTGTAGTCTCCACTGACAAAACGAATTAAACAGTCTCATGAAAAAACATAAAAAGTACAAGAAAAAGGCGTAAACGTTGACAGAAAACTGGATGTCAAACGGAAATGCGTAGATCGTAGATGCTAACAAAATCTGGAGAAAATAATGGAAAGATAGGTAGCAAAATGAAGGGAAACCCGAGTGATGACGCGAGAAAGTCTTTGAACAAAATTAACAAGTAGGGAAAGTTTTTCACCTGGGGGAAAGTCACAAATGTCTGTTTACTATTCGATTCACGGATGGAGAGACAAAGAATCTGTTGGAAAATGTAGATGTGGATCTGTGTATAGAAGCCTACGTAAAAAGCAATATTTACTTACTATTCGGGATTCATCGTTGACATACTATTTTGCGAACGTGGCGATCTCAAGGCGTGGCGACGTTCCTTTCAAGTTCCTTC
>CAJFCP010025814.1:49328-61470 GCA_904066005.1 Synergus itoensis | reverse complement strand
AGAGTGAGAAGAAGAACATTTTCCTAAAAGCGTGTAATCAGGCCTTAATTTACCTTAGGTATTTTACTTACCCAACCGTGTTGGCAAGTGCCAGGCTGAATTTAACCTTTCCTTTCTTACAATGTCTCATTAGTTCATGTCTCATGACGCTTGCCGCATATTCTTAAATTCCAACCCAACACAATTATTTGTACAAAACTCGAAGAATCTACATAAATAATTGCATAAAAATTCAACCGCAGAACATTATTAATGTATTTCTTAATTCAAAGTTTGCAAAATTTAACGAAGAAAGCTTAAAAGTGAGATTATATACATGACAACAAATTTGTTCGAGGTTATATGTTGTAAAGTGTACAAAAGTATGATGTAATTAAATTTGGGATAGAGTATTATGAATTTAGATATTTAATTCGTGATCTACGAAGTTTATTTCTTGTGACTGAAAAATGTGTACTCGAGGAAAAAAAGTGGAAACTGCTCTGTCAGTTAAGTTGGAGGAACCCTTGACGAGTGAAGGATGCTTAAAGCTAATTGTTGAACTTCTCAAGTATTTACTTTATAACAAACAACAGATACCTTTTTCCTACGATTGTTTGTCTCAAGTTCAATCAAAAACGAAACCGAATGATAGAAACTTTTTGAACATCCGAAAGTTTTTCGACTCCTTGTGTGATGTAACTGACCACTTGAATTCACAGTTTTATACTGAGGGATGCGATGTAAAAGAAGTTGTAATAATGATCGGTGCCACAATCTTTTCTCCTAAACTCTACATTCGAGTAGAATTACCGGAACAAATTCTGAATAGTAAAATGCATACAGAGTACTATCATTCGTCTCGAAAACCACTTCTAAATTTAATGAGGTAAGTTCAAGCGTTTTTGCTTGCAAATTATTTCTTGTTTCATAAATTGAAATGGAAGATTTCTTACAATTTTCAAAGTTTTATTATTCAAAACGTAAATCGTTAAAAACTATACATATATTTTTCAATTAAAACTGTAATTGATATAGATAATAATTGTAAATTGAAAGCAATTCAAATCCTATCTTAAAAAAGTGGTGTCACGAAATGTCTCGAAAATCTCACATACATTGTTGTTGCAAACCTGATTGGCTTTTGAATGACTTGAAGTTGAAAAAAGAACAAAAAAAAACTAATTTTCTATCTTAAAAAAGTGGTGTCACGAAATGTCTCGAAAATCTCGCATACATTGTTGTTGCAAACCTGATTGGCTTTTTAATGACTTGAAGTTGAAAAAAGAACAAAAAAAAACTAATGGTGCAAAAAAATTTCACGAAAACCTTCGAAATCCATTGAAGTTCGTTAAGATTTCTTCAAACTCCCAGAAACCTCTTAAAATCCCTTGAAAATTCACAAAACCATTAGAATCATGAATCTCTTGATATCCAAGTTAAAATTCGCAAAAATCTCTGAAAATTCCTAAAAACCTCTTGAAATTTCTTAAAATTTTTAATCTCTTGAAATCTTTAGAAATCTTATAAAATTCCATGAAATCCTTCGAAATTCTACAAAACCTTTTAAAAATTAGAAAAATCTCATAAAATCCTTTAACATTTTACGACAAACTTCAAAATCCTTTTAAATTCTACTAAATCTTTTAAAAATCAGAAAATTCCTTTAAATTATTAGAAATCTCATAACATTTCACAAAATTCTTAAAAAATTCCTGGAAATTTTATGAAAACGTTTAAAATTCTCTTAAAACATCCAGAAACCTTTTCAAATCACTTAAAATTTCACGAAAACCTTCCAAATCGCTTAAAATTCGTTTAAATCTCTTAAAATTGGTGAAAACCTCTTAAAATTCTCAGAAACTTCTTGAAATCCTTTGAATTCTAGGATAAAATTTAAAGTCCCTTTACATCGTTGAAAATTCATTAAAATTATTAGAAATCTCATTAAAAGTCACAAAATCTTTAAAGAATCATAAAATTCTTTGGAAATCGCTTAATATTCCTCGAAATTTCACGAAAACATTAGAAATCGCTTAAAATTCGTTGAAATCTCTTAACGTTCTTAGAAACCTCATAATCTTTCTCAAAATTTTAAAACATTTCAAATTCCTTAAAATTCCCTATCTTTAAAAAATCTGTTAAAACTTCATGAATTCCGTTCAAATTCCGCGAAATATATCCTGAAATATCTTAAAATTCCATGAAATCTTTTAAAAATCCTAAAAATCTTTAGAACTTCGTAAAAATCACTTGAAAATTGTCAGAATCCATTGAAATTACTAGAAACCTTTTGAAGCTCTCTAAAAAAGATGATGTAACGAAATGTCTCTAAAATCTCGCATAAATTTTATTATTGTTTCAAATCTGCTCTCTAAATTTGAATCAGCGAAATTTTATTGGTTTTTGAATGACTTGAAGTTGTAAGAAGTAAAATAAATAATCGTGCGCGTAGCGCACGTGTTGTTTTGCTAGTTATGTACAGTTAAATTACTTTCTTTTAAAAATTATTATTCTGAATATTTTTGATAATTTCTCTAATTATGTTTAATTAAAAATTTCCAGATCGATGATAGAATGCGACGAGTTCCAGGATGCGATGAATTTACCTCTCGGACCTACAAATACCTTCGTTTTAGTTCAAAAGAGCGACACAAACCAAATGTCCGAATTTTTTATTCCGAAACCTCAGTATGCTTTACCAAAGCACTCGACTTGTTTCCACATACGAATGGATCACTGCGGTATTATTCAAACAAACTGCCAGTGTACAAATGCAGTTAAGGTTTTTCACGACTCCAGGAACGAATGTCACGTGGATAGTAAACATTCCAATATTCTCAACAAATCAGTCGAATGCAAACCATCGGCTCCTTATCAGTGGTACCAATCTAAGGAAGTCATCAAAGGCTTTGAGTTTCTAAGATAACATTAAACTCTAAACAAAGCTTAGTGAAAAATATGAAGTTTTTTAGTGTAATTGAGAACCCTGAAGACTTTTTGTAATGAGAGAATGGAAGCAATTGTATGTAATTGCATAAGTGACTTTATTCTTCGTTTCAATAATTTACTTTTTTGTATTTTTATATTATCTCTTAGACAGGAGTAAGTTGAAAGGACTGTTAAGGCTATTTGCAATATGGACATAGCTTTCGATTTATAAAAGGCTCGTAAACAAAGACGAAATAAAATAATTGTTTCGTACTTTTTATGAAAAGTAATCTTTGCGTGATCTTCACGACTAGAAGATTAATTGAATTTTTCTTAAACTGATTTTTTTTAATTTTTTTTTTTACTTTCATTTATTTTCCTTCACATGGACGGAACCAGAAGCTATACCAGTCATTGCTAAAGAAGGCGAAATTATTATATATCTTCGAGAATACAACGTATGTTCTTACAAAAGTACAAGTTCAATTGTTTTTCTTAATCACTGAATAACTCTTCGATTTTTTGTACACAATCTACACAATTAACCTTTTTTGAAATATTTTACCTATTTTATACTATCTACTTTATATGGCTGTTAGATTTGCGGAGACTTTGATAAATGGTAAATTAATTCAATAAAAATGTTTTCAATGAATTTATAACTTACTTTATAACTAAATACGATTTTTGTTTCAACATTTTTAAGATTTACAAACGAATGAAAGCGAAGATAACCTTATAGACGACATATTTGAAGGTATATACAAGCTCTTCAATGTTCAATAATAAACTTTTTTTTATTACTATTTAAACTTTTTTTCTTTCATTTTTACTTTGAACTTGAAGTGTATAATTACATGTTGTTGATCCAAATTTAATTGTCTTTTTATGGTTTCTTGAAATTCAAGAAGATCTTGTTAAAAGGTCGGACTTCATGAAAAAAATTACAATGTTAAATTGAAAAATGTAAAAATTGAAAAACTGAAATAAAAAAAAAACTTTTTGTAAGGTAAACACGATGAACACTTGGAAAATGCAAACAATTCTCACAATCAGAATGAATTCTTTTATGATGATAATGAGCCAAAAGATATCGAGGAAAATAATTCAAGAATATCTGTTAAAGATATTGAAGAAGCACAAGAAGATTTTAATCTTGAAATAGGAGAAGATTATCTACAAGTTCAAAAATTAAAACCAATATTAAGTGAAGAAGATTTTTTTCAGCTGACAGAAACTCCTGAAAAAAGTTACTCTTATTCTTACATTTTTGATGATATTGAAGATGAATATAGAGAAGAAAAAGAAGAAGATTGGGAAAAAAGTTATCAAGAAGAAGAAGAAGAAGAAGAAGAAGAAGAAGAAGAAGATGAGATCTCTTATTATAAAGAATCAGATGAAGGAAGTAAAGAAAAAATATTTTTTGAAGCAGAAACTTCAAGAAAGGCTCTTACGATTGAAGAAAGAATGAATTTGATAAAGCTCTTAAAATCTGCATTCAATGAACGAAAACTTTTGAAAATGAAAAACAGTTATCTTCATCAAAATTGTTGTGCTATACTTATCGCTTATAAAAGAATGGATACTGTTGGTAAAGGTCTGGATCAAGCTATGGTTCACAATGATTTAAGGTAAAAATTAAAATTTTAATAAAATTTGGTAAAATCGTAGTACTGTATAATTTAGAGGGTTTATAGTTTTTAAGTTTTACAATTTAAACATTAAATTAAATGTTGCAGGTACAAAGTAACTTTGAAAGAATATTCCAAAGCAAAATTCAAGATAGATAGTCGAATGAATATTTTAGCAATCAGTACTCAGTATTTAGAGAACGAATTATTATCACTTGAGACAACATTCAATAAAATTTCCGATAAACTGACTTCTCTTGAATTCGAAAAAGGTCTTGGACTCAAGATCTCTAAGACTGGTAGGCTACTTTCCGAGAATGATACAAAAAAACTGATAGACAAGCAAAAACAACGTTCACTTGAAATGACTCAAGTTCGAATCACATTCATTCAATATCAAAATATGTTGAGGAATATAAATAATAAACTTCACAAGTTGGAATTCTTAGGGTTGGACCTTACAACTAAATACTATGGACAACTGTTGCGGCATAAGCAATTGTTGATGGATAGAATAGAAGATCAGAGACAGAACACCAGGAAATTTCAAAAGAAGTATTTTACTTATCCTACTGTAAGTTTCAATTTTGAAATCTGATGAACATACCGTTGTAAAGTCTTTCAAGTTCTTAAAATTCTTTTAAATTCCTAATATATTTTAAATTTCTTGAAATCTTTGGAAATTCCTAGAAATTTAAATCTCTTGAAATACTTTTAAATTTAGATTTTAAGTGATTTCAAATGAATTTATCAGATTTTAGATTTTAGCTTTCAAAAAAATTTTAGGTCTTCAAGTATTCCATTTTTTGGAGTTCTTTTGAATACTTCTGAATTCCCTTAAATTTACCTTGTATTTATTTTGATAAAATCTTTTTTAATCTGATACTTATCCGTTCAAAAATTGACGCGGTAAAATCCATTTGAAATTACATTTTAAAGATATTTGAGTTAAAATTTGTTATTCAATATCCAAATTGTTTTGCAGATACTGCATTATATCAAGCAATGTTCTGGTTGCATTGAGGACTCCATCATTGAAGAAAAGAGGAAATATGAAGAATCAATTAAAATTAAAGAAAGCATACAATCTGAAGTTGTAGCTTTGGGGAGGAAAAGAACCATTTTGCGGACAAAAAATTATAAATTTCATGACTGTCTTAGATTGAAGCCGGAATGAACTTAGTTTAATAAAGGCTTTATTTTATTATTTTAATTATAAATTAAATTATTTAATTTAAGGATTCATTCTTCTTTACTTTTTTTCGTGCAACAACAGCAAATGACATCAGTTAATTTCATTTTCTTTTTTGGAATCGGAGATTCATCTACTCTTTCTTCATGAGTTCTTTTTAAAGCTTCAGCTTCGAAAACTTCTGGAGACATTTCGTAAAGCGTCACTTTCATGAGTCGAAAATCTTGAATATTAATAACACGTAAAATCAAAAGGATTGTTCCTCCAGTCCAAGAGAGCATCATTATCCAAGATCCAATCTAAAATAGTAATTGTTTTTATTTTATTATTGTATTAGAAAATTAAGGGTGTTGGGCCCAAGTGTTAAGCTCAAAATTCCATTCTCCATTTTACTCAAGGAAAATTATAGATAAATATTTTTTCGCTATGTAACGCTAATCTTTATTCAAATATAAGACTGCACACAGAGCGAAAAAATATTTAATTTCGATACTTTTTGCATAAAACGAAGAATTAAAAATCTAACTTCAAAATTGAATATTTTCATTTTACTTAAAAAATATTTGAATTAAATGTTTTCTGGCTTTGTACGTATAATTCTAGTTAAAAATTGATTAATTCTACAGAGGAAAAAAATCCAAAATTTAATATTTGTTGAGTAAAATGAAGAAATCGAATTTTTAGATTAGAACTTTGCTCCAACACCCTTAAGCAAATTCTTTTTACAAAATTCTTACACGTAGTGATAATAAATATCCGCAAACGTTGTGTCCATGAATATTGTAGATTTTGAGAAAATCCTGCAGATTATTGCATTCACTTAAAGAGAATTTTAAAATAAGAAATAATTTTATAAAATGTAATTTCATATTGGAACAATATATAGCAATCTTGTTTTATTTATTTCTATAATATTAATATTAATTTCCGACTCTAGTTTAGATTAATCCTGTATAAAGTAATTCAGAAAAAGATAAATACGATAAATTTGAACTACCTATGGAGAAAATTTCCGTGAACAGATAGAAGTCGAGCTGCCATTTCGTTAATTTTTTCAATAGAATATGAAATTCCTGATAACATAGATTCTGTTGCACTTACGACTATTATTGTGAAAAGTAGGTTGAAAAGTAACGCAGGCAGTACTACTCTCCAAGGTTCATAATACCTAAATCAAACAAAAATTAAAATGTCATGAAACAGACGAATTTTTATCGTCTAAAATTTATTAAAATTAAAAAATTTTTAATTTTTAAATTAAATTAAATTAAAATTTTTAATTTTAATTTTTAAAATTAAAAAATTTTCTAAAATTTTATACTAAATTTTATTATAAAAATTATTTCTCTCTAATGCATATTACTAAATTTAATTTAAAAATTCATTCATGTTTTTACTAAATTTAAAGAATTAAATATATTTTAAAAATTTAGATTAAAAAAAATGTACTTGCATTCTGTTATCGTAGACGTAGCCACCTCTGCCACACATAACGAACAGAGTAAGCCAAACGACTCCAAAGAAACAAGAAAGAAGACACGATGCATGAAACCATTGACAATACCCATTAAATTTAAAAGTGGCAGTAACTTCCTGGGTCCAATCGAAATTATTAATTTTAAGCATTGGCAGAGTAAAATTTACTACTTCCAAATTAGCATCTTGATATTCATTAATATCATCATCCTTTTCTATGTGATAAATTTGCTTTAACTCTGCCCACAAAGGACAATGTTCACCGCAAAGATCGTTCTTCAAATTTAATTGGAAATCTTATAACAAAAATTAATTAATTTTTTTTTATAAATAATTGCATGGTAACATACCCAAATTACGAAGAACAAAATAGAACAAACGTATCCAGATATTGCACACAAAAAATAACAGCATATTTGGAATGTTTGCCAAGATCCAGAAATTTGACGTGGATCACGATCTATTAATTCTTCATATTGCTCTATTGTATGCATCTTCTATAAATTATTGATCATGTCTATAATAAATGGTAAGAAGATTAATTTTCTATTAAAAAAGATTTGAATTTTTAAAAAGTCCGCGCCACAATATTCGCGCGAAATTTGACCAATTTGATGCCTTGCGCAACGCACGCGCAGGAGTCAAAATTAGAAAAATACAAAGAGCAAAGATATCGTTGATAGAGAAATAAATAGATAAATATAAATGCAATAAACAATTAAATAAATACCTCAAAAAATCCGTTAGAAAGCTTAAAAACATATAAATTATAGACATGAAAGAAAAATAAATAAAATTATATTGAACTTTTGCAATGTTTAATTCAAATTTAACCTGTCAATAATAATTTGAAGTTTATTAATTTTATCAGCATGTCAACATTTTTAATTGCTTCTCAGTTATTTACTCTTGAAAAATTAAAGATTCCGTAAGTCAGATTGAGTTCGAAAGTCGGAATATTAACTTTCGAACGGTAATTAATTTATTTATTTATAGAAAATAAGTGACGCGAACAGCGCGAATTCAAAAAAGCCAAAAAAGCTACAGTCTTCTTACATCTGTGTGAGCGTGTGAGTATGTGCAAGGTTGTAAAGTTTCATGAAACTTTTGAAACATTTCAAAGTTTCATAAGTTTCAAATATTAGGGCGGGAAATTTGAAAATAATTAAAAATTGAAATAAATAAGCCGTTAAAAATATTAAATCATTAAATAAATAATAAATTAACTTATATACGTAAATTAATAATAAAATATAATTATAACAATAATGAAATGATGTTTTCTTCATTTCGAATCTAGCACGACACAAAATGACTAACTTCAACATGATGTGAACGCGCATGCGCATATATGTTTTATGAAACTTTGGAATGTTTCAGAAACTTTGGTCCAATCAAGTCCAATGAAACGTTTCATTGTTTCATGAAACTTTCAATGTTTCAATGAAACGTTTCGTATAAAATATGTCCCTCCAAATGAAAAAGCGTATATATAAATACTCGAAAGAAAAATTTAAATCATTCAAAATTCAAATAGAAAATGACAAAAGGGGGCGTGATTTTGAACACGCGGAACGGATCGGTAGTCGACCGTTTCGTGTTTCGTGGTTTTGGAATTGGAACTTGGAACGTGGAAGTTGGGAATGAGTGGAACGTGAACCGCCAGTGTTGTCGAGGAGAAGTGCTATACGAAGGCGAGAAATTCTTGTTTTTTTAGCCGCGGGTGGTTGAAAATCACGAGGAAAACGACGATGGGTGCATGTTTCGGGCAAGAATTGGTCTCGTAGTGGCCTCGAGGGGAACCGCGCGTGCCTCTTGTCGCAACAACGGAACACATGTGACGGCCGAACCGACTATTTTCGATTCGCGAAGTGCCGTGCCCGCTGACTGAAAATCCAGCATTCTGGACATCCTGTCACTCGAGACTCTCGTTGATGAGAGTCACCTAGTCGCCCTTTTTCATCTTCACGTCCCAACCATAACATTTGAAACTTCCGACACACGATGCGCCCTTTTTCCCCTTTTTCCCATCCCAATTAGCAAGAGAGTGCGTGGGTGGGTGGACGACTGGACGTCCGACAAGACCAAACCGCTCGTTTCGTTTTGTCGTTTCTAACATCGGAATATCGGATTCATTATTCTAAAAGATCGTGGAGATCCATGATTTAACCGATCCAACCTTGTCGCATCTTTTGCAAGGTTATCGCTCTGATCAAAGACGATCTTCTGATCCAGATCTGGCAAGATTTTCACCCGAAATCGGCATCCCTATCTCGTAAGTAACAATCTGCGACTCCACTGGATAGTTTCCGAACCGCAAAATGACAATTGATTATCAACCTCGACGCTTTTTTACATTTTAGCACTTTTATTGTTTTTATTATTTCTGTAAGGAAACATGATTGTTGGTATTCAATTTCACGATTTTTTATTTTTGGCCCGTGATTTGGAATATAAAGTTGCGTAGAAGCAATGAGGATTTCTTTTACAAGCACTATTCTAACCTAGAAATTCATTTTCTGCTTTACGTGGCTCGAAAAACATCAAATTTTAAATAACTCTCGTGCACCTTGAGATTTATTTTCTAAATCATGAGAAATGATTGCTGTGTAAATTTGAAGCAAACTGAAATATAGTTAATGCTCCTGAAACGGCTTTAAAGCTTTAATAGAGAACAATTTTAAACACAGGTCTTTGAATTGATTATGATTTAATTTATAAACTATAATAATATTGACTTATTATTAACAATATGCAACATATAACAAATTTTTTAAATTTCAATTTACCAATACCGTCGTATTTTTCTTTTAAATCTGCACAATTTTCATCTATTAAATTTAACATATTCATCCTTTAATATTTCCCTTATAAAATAAGTGTTATTTTAAGAAATTTCAACTTCAGAGTTGATTTATTTCTTTTTGAAAAGAATTTTCTCAATCCTTTTGAGTTTTTTATGCATAAATTTGACACATAAAAAACTGGTTTGCTTCATATTACTCGTAATCAATTAATCTTACCAAAAATATATTCATAACTCTAAATTTTCTATTTCTTAAGATCTACAGCTTTACAGAAAAATTTAGTATTTTTATAGATATTTTGAAAATTCGAATTCAGACTTTTCATGTCATTTAATTTGTCCAGAATATTCAATAAAATTAAGAGGAGAAAGAAGTCGTTTATGGTTGTTTATTGAAACTTCTCCTTTATCCAGTTTAGAATTTTTTACTTCATTCGTAATTTTAAGACTCGAAAAAATCTCTTAATAATTCTCATGTAAAAATCTCATCTTTAATTTCTCTTTACAGTACAGAGGCTTTCAACTTCATTTTACAACTTCTTCAAGAATCTTCCGATCTCAGGGTTTCCACACACCAATCTATAATTTCAAACCAGGATTCACATTTATAGACTGAAATCACCCATCGACAATCAAAAGTTCTCCTTTTCTGACTGAAGTATTTGGAATTGATTAGCGAGATTATAAAATGTTTTCGTGGACTAGTGCACTGAGATTGCTATAAATTTTTTATTCTTAAATCTGGTTCGCTTTTATTGGAAAGAGGTCGAAGCATGAGAGGTTAAGCGGCAGAGAATGGGTTGCAGTAGGGTGTCAGTATGCGTGAGAAGTCAGAATGTCAAACTCACGCGGGTCACGTGAGGGGCACGACAGAAATGTGCTCACGTAATCCTCCCGTTCTGCACCCAGCCCTTGTCAAGGCCAATGGTAAAAACTCCAGTCCCCAGCCGACTCACCACAACGATTCGCGCACTGAGAATAACGTGCTGCCGACTCCTGGTGGAAGACTGAAGTTTTTTAAGGATGGAAAGTTTATTCTCGAGTTGTCACACCGCAGAGACGGTGAGCGCACCACCTGGTTTCCTGTGCCTAAAAAGACTTTCTGGCCTCCTGCCAGCACCACTCCAAACAGGCAGGAGAGTTCCACGTCTCTCAGTGGTGAGACTTCTCTTTTTTTTCTACATTAATACGTGTTTATTCTCTAAAAACCTTGAAATTTGTTGAAAATACATGAAAACTTAAAATTGTTTCCAGTTTCAGATGACAACTCATCGGTGCAGTCAAGTCCATGGCAGAGGGACCACTGTTGGAAGCAAACTCATCCAAGGCGCAACGTGTCCACCGAATTTAATTTTTATTATCGTAGGCATCCTCAGAATCGCCTCTGTGCACATCCACGCCTTGTAGCAAGAAAACGAAGACAACCATTTGACCCTGGAACCTTGCAGTTCGGACCTGAAACGGCCTCTGGTTTCTCGAAATCAGTGTCTCGCAAAGCGAATGGCGCGGCATCTGGCAAGGGTCTAAGTATCATAATCGAGAAGCTATCGCGACTCTTGGACCCAAATGTTGTTTCTCCTCGGAAACGAATTCTACGAGAGTTGGAACGAGTCACTTTGGAAGACCAAGCGTCGAAGCGACGTGCCACGCCGCAACCAATAAACACAACTAGTGCGCCACCAACACCATCACCAAAACAGCTGTCGTCGTACAGTATAACAAGTATTTTAGGCGAGGACAAGCCGAGCTCAGAGCCGGGCTTCTTAAGGACTTTACTCAAGCCGGAGGACCGGCAAACCATGAAATACTCGTCGAGTCAACCCTATCCCAGGGCAAGAATCGATCCCTATGTCGCATCTGCCAACACCTCCATTCATCACCCGCTTTATGGGGTCCCTATGCTGCCGCCTGGACCATACAGAGCCCCTTTGTGGGTGCACTATTCACCCCCCGTCCATTATCCACCCCCAATGCCACTCTACGCACCACCACCGCCTCACCCACCGTCTCCACCGGTTCACCACTACAAAGACTACAGGGAACAAACTCTCACACCTCCTTCAGGTACTAGCATCAATTTTGTTATTGTTGACTTATTATTGCCTTAAGGACATGTAATACTTTACC
>CAJFCP010025814.1:0-13630 GCA_904066005.1 Synergus itoensis | reverse complement strand
TGCACACTGCACAATCATTTGAGTCGTATGTAGTTGTACACAACTACACAGTACACACGTGAAAATTCAAAATAGTAAACAGTATGAAGTGTGATGTCGTGATGTTACAACGGTTACAACAAAGTACAAAAAAGTATTTTTTGTGGTGAATTTGTGACTTGTGAGAAGTCAAAATTGTTACTTATTTGAAGAGTTCATAATGGAAGAGCTAAAATGTGCTAAAAGAAAAGGGAAAAAGTCAGGTAAGGAATTTCTACGTGTACATTTTGAGGTTATAATTGAAAACGTTTAGCTATATTTTAATTAATTTTAATATTCTCTGTTTTGTTGTAATTTGTATGATATTATAAAATGTGTTAATAAACGCTTGTAAATTTGAGTATTTCTTAATCCTACTCGGCTCCTACGGGGGACAAATTTCGCGAAATTCATTTCATGCTCTTGAGCAAATATGCCTGATTTTCGAGCATATTTAAACGTTGTTTTCAAAATCTTAACTTCAATAAAACGAAATTTTATATGTATAGACCATTCTTTTAGTCATTAAAAAACGAAGTGAATGGTGTATATTAAAATATCTTTTTGATGAGAGGAAAATTTTATACACAGGGAATTCAAATGGGGGACATTTGTCCCCCGTAGGAGCCGGTGAAGGTAGAAAAATCAATAGGAGCCGTCTAGGGTTAAATATGTACTAAAAAAATTGAAATACGGGGCCAGAAGAATTTATTCATGTACATTTCGCATCATTTTACATTTTTAAAATTTACTAATTTTTTTTTTTGTTAAACATTTATATTAATACGTTTTTTTCTTTTATTTCTTCTGTTTAATGTAGAAACGGCAGAGAAAGGCAATAAAGTTCATTGGCGATGTGTTGTTCCGGGCTGTAAGTCGAACAGTAATGTAAGAAGACACAGCTTCCCGAAGGATGTAAGAAGGAGTCAAGAGTGGCGAACAATTATTAATAATCCAGAACTAGATGAACTCACCTCTGACGAATTGCGCTACTACAGAGTTTGCCTGCTGCATTTTCCTGAAAGTGCTTACAAAACTACAGAATATCGCCTAGTACTAAAGGAGGATGCAGTTCCGGAATTAAATCTCAGTTCTTGCATGCTTATAGTGTCCCACAAAAGCACAAGGGAAATTGCATTAGATGTTGGAGTAGCAGCAAGTGAAAAAATGCAGGTGGATTGTACACTTGAAAATCCAGTGAACGAATGTTCAGATTTACAAATAATGCCCGACTGGAGTGATGCATATGTAGAAGGAAAATTAAGTTCACCTCGAGTAGTGGGTAACACTAGCGAACCCTGTACACAGAATATTGTAGAGGAGACTGGAAATGAGAATTTTGGAAGCGATAATCAAGTAATAAGCATGTCGGTTGATAGCTCACCTGTTACAGAATATCATTCTTCAAAGGAACCCTTTATCACTTCTACTCCAAAAATATCTGAAAATAAATCTTCGAAGAAACCTTCTGTCAATTGTACTCCAAAAAATTCAAGAAAAAGATTACTTCTTGGGTCACTAACAAGAAGAAACAAGTTGACACCGGTGGCTAAACGTTTGCACGTTATAGCATCAAATTTATTGAAGAAGCAATCAAAGTATGTAAATAGGCTAGGAACAATGAAAGAACGTGTGCAGTCTGCTGAAAAGTATGTGAAAACGGTGAAAATGAAGGAGTTGCAGAGTCTATCCAAGGAGCAATTAGCATTTGTAGAAATGCACATTCGCAATGTGCACAAGAAAGCGAAGGCAGGTGAAAAATGTCTCCCATCATGCCGGTTTCACTAATTTTATTACTTTGTTTCTAACTTTAGTGAATTTTTTTTCCCCATTTGAAAATTTGAAATTTACTTCTATAAACTTAATTCTTTATTATGAGTTTTTATAATTGTAAAAACTACTAATACTAATAATAATTTAAAATATTAATCATGCAAAATTTTAACAATTGTATAACACTAATTGATAAAATTGAATATTGACTATTATATTAGTTCTCTTATTTATTATTAAGCCGCATAAAGTTTATAGTATTGAAATCGACTTATTTCAACATACTTTTTAAAATTTTGTTTGAACAGGCTAGACGTTTTACATTGGACGACAAAGTGTTAGCTTTAGCTATTTTAAATCAGTCCGCACAGTGCTACAGACTTCTCAGCAGGATATTCATTTTGCCAACTCCATATTCTTTACGAACATTTTTGCGCCGTATTACGTTGAAACCTGGTGTCAACAAAATTATTTTCGATCACTTGAAAAAACAGGGTGAGAGTATGTCTGACGAGGACAAAGTCTGCTTATTGCTATGGGACGAGGTTTCCATAGACGCTCAAGTCTATTACAACGAAAATGAAGACAGAATAGTTGGATTCGAAGATTGGGGCAATGCCAGAACCAACAGATTTGCTGATCATGCACTTGTTTTTATGCTGAGAGGAATTAAGAAAACCTGGAAAATTCCATTAACTTACAACTTTTGCAAATCCAGTACTTCTGCTGACCAGTTAATACGTTGTATTAAAGAACTTGTGCGAGCTATACATGGTGCCGGATTTAAACTTGTCGCCACGGTATGCGACCAAGGCCAGACTAATACATCTTGCATAAATAATCTCTTAAAAGAAACGAGAGAAACTTGTATTAGGGAAAACACAGTTTACAGTGAGTATGTTATATGTATGTTTACATTTAGAAAAAAGATTACTTTAATCAAAAAATTTAGTACTGCATAAGTACGTGCAGACAAATATTTCTTTAACTCAAGTAATTTTTTTCTTAGCCATATTTATTGTTAATTTTATTTTATAACTAAGTAACTAACGCATTTATTTTCAGCCGGAAGAATTCACCTGTCGGGACAGCAGATAATCCCACTATTCGACCCTCCACATTTAATTAAGGGAATAAGGAATAACCTTCTGACAAAGGACATTGAAGTCATTTTTCCAGAGTCAACAGCGGAGAATAGGAAGAATGGAAATAACTTTCAAAAAGTAAAGCCGTTTATTCTGACACCCGATTTTATTAGAGAAATACACGAAAAATGTAAGTAAATGTAAGTCTTCATTTATTCGACTCTTGACTTGTCTTACAGGTTTGAATTCTTCCTTTTTCGGAACATTATATTTCCAATGAATATGAAAATAAAACTAATTTATCATTTTTACAGGTACCATACAAATGTTGGAGGGAGAGAAAAGTATGCCTAAAAGGGAAGGGGTAACCACTTTAGAAGTCGTTAAATTTTTTAATGACGCATTTGATTCTGTCAACGGCAGTAACCTGGAACCCAAGAAAACTAGAAATGCTTTACGCAGAGCAGTTACTGCTACAAGCTACCACTCCATATTTTGGAAGGAGGCTGCTCGTTGCATGGCGGAAAACATCCGGTTCGTACACCCACTCACCAAAAAGCCGAAATCCATGCCTTCGCTAAAAAATTTTCGATTAACGTTGATCGGTTTTTCAAAATTATGGCGGGATTTGCAGAAATTAAACTTTAAGAGTTTTTCACCGCGCAATGTTAATCAAGATCCATTAGAAAACTTCTTTGGAATGATCAGGAGTCATGGGCACCGTAATATTAATCCTACTTGCATGCAATTCGAAAGCTCTTATAAAGCACTTTTCATTAACAATTTAACATCTGCAAAAACTGTGAAAGGAAATTGCCAAGATGACGAGGGTGAAGCGCTATTTTCACTTCGCAGTTTTGCAGAAAGGGTATATATATTTGAAGTACCAAGTAATACCTGTACTGAAACAGACAATCGAAATGACCAGTTTGTTCTTTTTAATAACGATCCACATTCCACTCAAACCGATATTTACTTAGATCAATCTAAAATTCTCATGAAATTATCGGAAGACGTCAGATTTAGAGATTGTTGTACATGTATTTCAAATTTCTGTGCACTTCAGAATTTTAGTACCTTTTTCCAAGATGCTCACAATAATTTGGAGGCAAACATCCCCTTTTTTTGTATTAAAAAAGGAGTTGTGAACAATCTGATTATGCCTCTGTCACTCTTACTTGATTTTAGCTTCCTAACTTGTGATAAACATTTTGAATCTATACGTCAGGTTCTTCTGAAATTGATTGCCGTTGCGTATGTAATAGCTTGGTGCAGGCAAATGAACAGGCTGTTAAAAGGTAAAGACTCAGGTGCAAGAGCTCAAGCGCACTTAGCAAAGCAAGCTCGTACTCGCTACTTAAAAAAATTAAAAAAAATCAATAGATAAAGAATTCTCAGCCTTTTTAGTGAGTTGTACTATGTCGTGTGCTCTCCTAATCATTCCAAAGAATGATTCAAGATAAAAAAACTTTTATTTCATGTTTAAACTTCATACTTATTACTTATATTATGTTATTTGTACTACTATATTTGTATATAGTTAGTTCTATTATAAATTATAAAGAAAATAATTTCAAAGTACAAAATTAATGAAGTGAATTAAAACTCAGAAATGCTTCGAAATCTAAAAAAAATAAATTAAGTATAAATGAACAGAATTAAGAAATAAAAATTAACCGGATTTTTCTTCCTGACTGATGGCTATTATATTTACATTAAAAAATGCATTTCATTGGATCTGGATTGGATGATGAAGTAAAAGGAGCAGAGACATTTCCCACTTATGCTTATGTTTATTTATTAATTGTTGCGACGGAAGTCATCAAACTTGAAAATTTAATAAAAATATTCACAGTGAGCATTCTTTCTCTCTTTCTCTCTCTCTCTCTTTCTCACTCAAGCTTACTTGAAACCTTTCATTCTCTCATTTATCAACTACATTCGCTTCTTGATTTTTTTTTCACATTTTATTCACTCATTCTTTCGCCCTGTGCAAAAATCGTCGAATCTTCGTTTTTTTCTTCTTTTTAATGTAATGTGCAAAATAACATGATTTGAAAGTTAAATTAAAAAATTTCAGTAATTTACGGTAACTTAAGGGTGTTGGAGCCAAGTTCCAATCTAAAAATTCGATTTCCTCATTTTACTTAACAAATATTACACTTTGAATTATTTCCCTCCGTAGAATTAATTAATTTGTAACTAGAATTATGCGCACAGAGCGAGAAAATGTCTAGTTCAAATATTTTTTAAGTAAAATGAAAATATTGAATTTTGAAGTCAGATTTTGAATTCTTCGTTTTATGCAAAAAGTATCGAAATTAAATATTTTTTCGCTCTGTATGCAGTCTTATATTTGAAAAAAGATTAGCGCTATAGAGCGAAAAAATATTTATCTATAATTTTCGTTGAGTAAAATGGGGAATAGAATTTTGAGTTTAACACTTGGGTCCAACGCCTTTAAAAACCGTAGTCTATATTAACTTATTATAAATTGTCGAAAGTTTCCGGAAATTTTTAAATTTAACTTTCAAACTGGTTCGGGTTGCAAACTCGAAACTCGAACTAACCTGCTCCGTCAGATTCAGTTTTTTTTTTTTTTTTTTTTTTTTTTTTTAATAATTTTGCACATCCCTACTTTTTACGAATTTTCACACGAGTCATCAATACTCAGAAATCTTCTCTTAGCGTTAAAGATTCGCCTCCAATTTGAAAGGACGCGTCATGACACGTGTCATGTTGCCTGGACTATGAGTGTATGAATGTGAGTGTGTTGCGGCGTATGTATGTATGTATATGTACATTCATTTAATAATAATAATTATTATTAATAACAACAATAATTAATTAATACGAATAGAAAATCATGGTTCACGGTGAATGACTCGATTCGTTAAGTTGGATCAACACTAATTTCAGAGGAGTCTTTATCTCATCCATTCATTACAAGCTAAAGGAATGCTCGGAACAGGTTCACGTCGCGCGACTGCACCAAAATTTTCGCGGTCCAAATATTCTCAGAGCCACTGAAATCCGTCGCCGTTTTCCCTCCGAACACTCTGTGGTAGATTACAATTAAATCCATGATTCTTTCATGGTTGCCCGATTCGTAGAATGGGTAATTTAATAGTTTCGACGTCAGGTTCGCCTTCATATCATCGTCTTCTCATTCCTCTTTTTTTCCAGCGGATTGTAATTAGATTATTCAGTCGAGAATGACAACCATATCTTCGCCACGAGCCGATCTCTGGGGATGAGCTGCATGTACAGGCGTCGACAATCTACGCCAAGGCTTGCGGGCAGCTTTCTTTATTTCCCCCATCGTGAGAGTTCGCCTAAATCTTCTACAAAATAAAAGCAAAAAATCATTAATTCCGAGTCAATTCATCATTTCCAAGGTATATATCGAGTTATTGAAAAAAATCCTTTTGATCTTTGGATTTTTCTAGGTATAATATTATGTAGATATGAAAATTTTCAGCTTAAGGAAGTTGGTATCGAGAACAAAATTCGAATTTGTATACAGAGTGGCCACTAAAAACTACGACTGAAAAATCAACAAAACTAAAATTGCCAAGAAAAAAATTCTCGAAAGAGAAAATATTACCAACGATGATAAATTCCTAAAAATAGAAAATTCTGAAAATGGAAAATTACCGATAGTTTATAATATTACAGAAATTGAAAATTCTCCATAGAACATGACCAACATCATAAAACATCCGATACTGAAAATTAAAATCTTCAATTTAAGAATGTTGGATCACAATTCTAATCTCAAAATTCGATTTCTTTATTTTATTTAATAAATATTATAAATAGATATTTTTTTATGAGATTAGTACTTGAATCCAACATCCTTAACTTGGAATAATGTATATTGACAATTGATGAATTAGAATTTGATTAACATTAAATGATGAAACGCATTGTTTAATTATGAGTATTTTAATTTGAAATTATTTGCAATTGTGTATTTTATATAAATCTTTAATCCAAAGTATTGTTCAGTTATAAATGTTTAAAAATTTTAAAGAGATTTATAATTTTTCATTCATAAAGTCTACGACACTCAAATATTATTAAAATTTAAGTAGTTTTTAAATTTTCGATTAAAAATTGTATTATAATTTTGACGGTTTTTATTTTAAAGTATTAGATTTGGAACCTTTTTAATTAGAAATTATTCGATTCAAATAAACGATTAAAAATCACTTTCAAATAATAAAAAAAAAATTACATAATTTAATATGATATTAAATGGTATTTAAATTGATTGAGTAGATTTTTTTTTTACTAAAGCTTTACAAATTTCCCAGTGAAGAATAAATTCACTATTATTTTCCGATTTTCCCTGTTCAGTGGCCACCCCGTTATTGTCCTTGAACTACATAAATTTCTATTATTTGTATGTTGTACTGATCGACAAAATGTGACTTATGTATCTATGGAAAAAGACACATAATTTCTGAAGTCCTTTTTTTATGCACTGAATTTGAATCTGACACTAAGATAAAACAAATTTTCATGCAAAAGCCAAATTTCGACTCGGCGCAAAAGACTTGACGTGACAGAACATTTTTACATACAGATTTGTAGCAGGTAAACAAATATATCAGATATTGAGAAATATTAATATTCAAAGCTCCCTTAAGCTGGCAAAAAATTCAGAAAAATTTGTTTTTATGATATCTTTGAGTAATAAATTTTCAAAATAGTCTAGAACCGTCAATTTTCATCAGATTTACAATTGATTTATTTTTTTTTTTTAAATTGAAAATAATTAAATTTTTAAGATTTGTCGAGCTTGGTTTTTAAAATTATTTGTTTTATAATTATAACAAATTAATTCCTAATCGTGGTACCGTGTTTTTAATTTTTTTACATATTTCCCTTTTTTCTTTTTACAAAATAGCGGTCTTAATTTATTTATTATTCGAAACAATAAAAAAATCACTTTTATATTCATTTTTTGACAGTTTAAGATAACGTTGAATATTATTTTCCAATATTATATGTATAGCAATAATGAAACCATTTTAAAAATCAAACGAACAAAAATTTTCGATTTGATAAAGTATTTTAACATTTTAATTTTTTTTCTCTTCATATTTGAATTAGGGCACTGTTTAGGATTAAATTGACAACGGTGTTAAAATGCTCTTAATAATGTTGTATATTGTAAATTTTCCTACCTCGTTTGACGCTAGTGACTATGCGATAACCAGATTATCAAAATCGAAAACTTAACTTTTTGACTTAACACGGAATACCTCTATAATAATGATATTTTAAACTTTAAAGTTGTTCCCTACTTGCAGTTTATCATCCACGTGTATGGCACTTTTCTTCTTGAAACTTTTCTTTCAGACGAGTGATTTCCGATGCTAAAATTTAAAATCGGTTAATAATTAGAGTTTTTATGTTCATTTAAAAACTAGACAAAATTCTAGAAAAATTACAAGTAATTTCTAAAATAAATCTTCTTAAAAGATTTAAAAATTAAATACTTTGGGTTTTGGTTTTTGTTTTTCACATGTAGGGGCCAGTAATTAATTTAATTAAAAATAAACATCAGCATTTACAAATGGTCTTTCGATTTTAAATCGGGTGAAACTATTATATAATTATCTACAAAGAGACATTTCGGCTTTAAAGGATTTTTGAGTAATTTTTAAATTATTATACGAAAGTTGCACCATATAAAACAAAAAATACAGATCTTACAAGACTTCAGAAAAATATTTTCAAATCATTTTAAATTCCATGAAACTCATTCAAATTCCTGAAATTACTACATATATAGTAATTTCGACAAGTTTTAATAAAATTGTAAGACCACTTGCAAAATGCTATTTCTTTTTCATGCTGGCTCAATGTCTCATTCATTCTGACGTAAGTATCGTAGCAAATAGGATACACATTTATGATAGGTTTGAATTCTAATTTTACAAGGATGCTTTTTGAAATAGTTGTATGACTTTTAATTCCTGCACCAACCTCCTTAAGCAAAACGCACATTCTTATTTCTCAATTTGCTGAACTATTTAGTTTATATTAATTACAATAAAAATTAAAATATTAAATAATGCTTTAAACTTTTAAAAACTTACTTCGTTTGATCAGTGGCTCTGAAATAAACATCGTCAGGAGCATCCATCCACGAAATAACTTGTTTCCGAGCATTGCTCCTGGACATAGGTTGATCATGTGGCATTCCGTGAGCGTGAGCTGCTCGTCCATTGAGAGGTGGTGCGACAGGCAATACCGAGGCAGCTACATGATCAACCATGTGTTTTGAGTGTATAGGTTGTGAGTGATGCATTCTTTTTGGTGGCGGTCCACCAGGAAGCCCTGCATTAAGGGCAATACCTTAGAAAATAAAAGAAAATAATTAATTTTCAATTTCAAGATATCACTATCAATAGCACATATTATATTCTAATTTCTGTCGATAAATGTTATTTGAAATTCAACAAAATTAAAAAATATTGCTTTGAAAATTAAACATTTATCCTCAGTCTTGGTAAATTTTTCTATGCACTTTGTATTCAGCAATTATTTACCTTCGTCCCAATCCACATCAGAGTAGAAGCCAACAAACAGAGATAATATTCAATATGGAAATTCATGCAAGCACCCCGGAAGATTGGATTAATAGTGTTTTTAGAGACTTACCATCAGAACCGTTAATCTCATCGAAAGGCCTTGTACGTTTCAAAAGGTTCTGTTGTGCTTGCATGGCAGGCTGAGGTTGTGGGGGTGTTAATGGCAGTCTATCTAGTTCTGGTTTGTTGGGGATTCTTTCGTACAATAAACTACCGTCTGGAAATTAACAAACATATTTATAAATTCAAGATCGATCCTATCTTAAACTAGGGGTGCCATTGTGAGCACATTCTCATCACACTTCGCGCGCTTGCATTCGCTTACCAATCTTCATCGCTGCTATATACTTTTATTTAAATTTCTTTATTTTCAAATGAAGAAGAAAACTAATTTACTTAAGGTTCTATCGACCTTAAGGAACACATTATCATCAGTGCACATGCACTTCGCGCTCGATATTTAAACCTTCTTTAAAAATATAAAATTCAAATTTTTAGCCAAGTAACGCGTATCATGTTATTTGGCTAAAAATGTTAAATTTTAAAATTTTTCAAGAAAATTCAAAAAGTGGTTATACCAGTCATATAGGACGTTCAAAAAGGAACATTTTTCATCTTTTAACTTTTTTTCATAGCGTGTGTTATTTAGCTAAAAATTTTAATTTTCTTTATTTTTTTTGAATTTTCAAAATGTTATAAGTCTGACAATTTTTGTTTTATCGAAAAAAGTTATAATGATAAATTGTTCGACTATTTAAGTACTACGAATATCCTTAAACAGAATTTGTAAATTAAAAAAAAATTTTTTTTTTTAAATTTTAAAAATGATCCAAATTGTTTAATTTTTATCCAAAATGGCTGGCTAACGAACTTGACCTTCATTTTAAGATACCAAAAGAGTATACCAAAGGCCAATCAAATTGGTCAATTCTTTCGAAAGTTATCGTGCTCACAAAAAAAATCTACAGACAGACAGACAGACAGACACATTGGTAAAAACATGTTTTTCGGGTTCAGGGGGTCACAAAACGTCGACATTTGACAAAAAATGGGGGGGGGGTCAAATTTTACACAAAACTAATACATTCTCTGATGAGAATGTAAAAAGTGTTGTCACGATATATCTCGAAAATCTCGCATACATTGTTGTTGCAAACCTTATTGGCTTTTGAATGACTTGAAATTGTAAGAAGGAAAACAAAATTATAGCGCACATGTTGATTTGCTGGTCTCTTAAAATTTTACAAAAAACTTCGAAATTCTCATAAATTCGTTAAGGGGGTATTCTGGTCTAGAATTTTGAAAAAATCGATTTTTTTTTTTTTGCACATTTTCAAAGTTTAGACCTTTAAGAACATATCCTCCAAAGGAATTTTAAAAATTTCAATTATTTATAGAGCTACAGCTACTTTAGTGACGCTGCAACTAAACCGGTCCGGCCGCCACAGTGGGACCAAACGCAAAATTTCCGTTCAAAAGTCTTCAGAGCCTTCAATTTTACTCCGTTTTATAATTTCTTTTTTTAAAATTAAAATTCAATAAATTTCAAAGAGGACCTTGGTTGTCGATTTTTGAATTTCCATTTGTTTATTTATTAAATATTTACTCAATTTTCGAAAAAATCGAGATTTTGCACATATGTAATGATTATTATTTCGAAGGAAGGTAGAAGTGCTTCGAAAGAAGGTAGAAGTGCTCATTTGGCAGAGAGAGCTGCTGAAAACAGTTATTTTGAAGAAGAAGAAGGTCCGATGTATGAATCAGGAATGGCTGATTGACAAAATGTAAGTATAGCGCACTATTAAATGACTTAGACTGCCTGAAATTTTTACTCACTTTTTTAAACGCGTTTTTCTCGAAACTACTTTTTTCGACATGGCCACCACGATATCTCAAGTTCTAGCCAACCGATTTACTTGAAATTTTGTGTGAACCTTCTTTATATAATCCTTTATAGCCCCTACCAGATTCGTGTCAAAATTTCGGTTTTTACTATTTTTAAAAAATTCAGGAACATCAAAAAAAGGGGTAAAAAATTGATTTTTGATTTCAGACAGTCGCCATTTTGTAAAAAAAATTTTTTTCATGTTCCCCGAGGTAGGGGCTATAACAGCATCCTTACTGATTGAGAATTTATTTTGGTTTTTTTTTTCAGATCACCAGGAGAGTTGGAATCATGGTGGCCAGGATGCACCGTTTTTTTCACACCTGTCTCTTTCCCCCCCTCTAACTTTTTTAATTTTTAATTTTTTTGTGTGAAACTTTTTTTCTGTATTTTAAAAATATCAATAAAGACATGGTAAAAAAATGGATATTAAAAATATTTTTTGTTTTTTTTTAAATTAAATTTCAAAAAACGGCCGAAAATCTGCTTTCTAGACCAGAATACCCCCTTAAAATCTCTTAAAATATTCTTAGAAACCTCTTGAAATTCGTTAAAATCTGTGAAAATATATAAAAATTCTTATAAATCCTCAAAAAATTCCACGAAATCTTTAAAAATTGTACAAATTTTTTTGAAAATCAGAAAAATATCTTGAAATTCCTTAACATTATTAGAAATCTCATAAAATACCATGAAATTCTTTAAAATATCACAAATTTTTATAAAATTCATAAAAATCTCTTAAATTCACTTAAACTACCTTAAAATCTTTTAAAATTTCATGAAATCCTTAAAAATCCACAAAATCTTTTAAAAATCAGAAAAACCTCTTGAAATCCCTAAAAATTTGACAATAACTTTCCAAATCCTTTTAAATTTTACGAAATCTCTTGAGTCCTAAAAATCTTTTGAAATACCTCAATAAAATTACCCGACAAAGTTTAAGATCCTTCAAAATCCACACAATTTTTTAAAAGTTATAAAAATCTCAAATTCGTTAAAATTCGTGAAAATTCGTAGAAACTTTTGTAAATTCCTTAAAATTCTACGATAATATTCCCTTTTTTTAAAATTCAATAAAATTATTATAAATCTCATCAAATTCCATTTAATCCTTTAATATTTCACAAAAGATTTTATAAATCATAAAAATCCCTTGAATTCTTTTAAAAGCATTTAAAAATCGTCAAAATTTCTTACAATACGTTAAAATCTCGGAAAATTCATTGAAATTGGACGAAAAATTTTTAAATTCCCTAAAACCCTAGAAACTGTTTGAAATCTCTTAAAACACACAAAACCTTCCAAATACCTTAAAATTTTTAGAAATCTTTTAAAATTCCTCTTTTAAAAAATGGTGTCACAAAATGTTTCGAAAATCTGTCATACAATGTTGTTGCTAATCTGATTGGCCTTTGAATGACTTGAAGTTGTAAGAATAAGGAATAAAAAATAATCGCGCGCTGAGCGCGCGTGTTGGTTTACTAGTAAATTTAAAATGTTATTTTCTACAATATCCAAAAGGAATTAATTTTTAATGTATTTAATTATGAATGGTTCAATCTGTTGAACGAACCTGCTGCTTTTGGAGGTCGTGGAAACGAGACATGATCCGGTTGCTTTCGGTTTCCAGGTGTAGTAAGGATGAGCCAATCCCAGTCTCCAGGATGTCGGGGCGTCGGATATTTACCGATTCGAGTGGCGATTTCTGTGACCCGAGCACGTGGTCGAGGGCGCACTGCTCTGGCCAAGATACGAAGTTCTGTCGCACTCTTAGTCATCAACTGTGGTGAGGTACACAAATGTCTCAACGGCGCAGCATTAACCGGCTGGTGAGGAGCACGAGCTGCGTGACGAGTTCGCAATTGCGCTGCACAAAGTCTACGCGCGGCCCGAGCTAGTGCTGATGTACGCAGGTAGAATGCGGATCTAGTTTTCATAACAGGACGTGGGGAACCTCCGCCTCCACCACCACCGCCTCCTGCACCGCGTAAATCAACACCGTGTGCACTCGCGTAGTGACGACTAAGGTGTGCTTTTAGTTTAAATTCCTTCCCGCAGGATGGGATGCTGCATCGATGTGGCCTGTGAGCTCCACCTATGCCTTTTCCCTCTTCATCTGAACCC
Organism: Synergus itoensis; assembly: GCA_904066005.1. Lineage (NCBI taxonomy): Eukaryota > Metazoa > Arthropoda > Insecta > Hymenoptera > Cynipidae > Synergus > Synergus itoensis. Next base: position 134 of record CAJFCP010025814.1, on the reverse strand, counting down.
GCTCCTCCTCTTTTACGTTCCAAATCAGCGTCGTCAATCCGCGATGGAATCTGTAATACCAAATTAGTAATTACACTGTAAAAAAATTTAATGTAATTTTACCACTACGTTTTGTAATTATACCAAAACTTGTA